>CAUYPO010138254.1:0-18554 GCA_963574435.1 Cheirogaleus major | reverse complement strand
CCAACAGTGGGGTCGGGAGTGGGGATCGTGTTTCCAACAATTGAGAGGCTGGCCAAATGACTATTGATATCGTGGCTAAATGACAAACCCGCATCCTTGGGCTCAGCAAACAATAATTTCCCCTGAATGAAAAGACACTTGAAGAAGTTGGGCGCTGTGGCTCACGCCTGCAATTCTAGCACTCTGGAAGGCCGAGGCGGGTGTATCATTTGAGCTCAGGAGTTCGAGATCAGCCTGAACAAGAGCAAGAGCCCATCTCTGCTAAAAAGAAAAAAAGAATAGAAATTATCTGGACAACTAAAAATATATAGAAAAAATTAGCAGGGCATGGTGTCACATGCCTGTAGTACCAGCTACTCGGGAGGCTGAGGCAGGAGGATTGCTTGAGCCTAGGAGTTTGAGGTTGCTGTGATCTAGGCTGATGCCACAGCACTCTAGCCTGGGCAACAGAGTGAGACTCTGTCTCAAAAAGAAAAGAAAAGAAAGAACGAACGAAAGAAAGAAAGAAAGAAACAAAGAAAGAAAGAAAGACAGAGAGAGAGAAGGACACTTGGAGAGGTCAAGAATGCAACTAACATTTCTTTACAACTAACATTCTGGGGGAATGTATCCCCCACAATATCATCATTTTCACTGGGGAAAAGACAATTATTATTTATTTAGATTATGTCTTTTGAGAGAAGTCCTGGGTTCTTACTGCCCATGAATCATGGCAGCCTTATCCCCAGGGCTTGGTTTTTCTTGGATCCTGGACTGGAGACCAGCGCCCTTACCTGTCCTCACTGCTGTATGTAGCTCCCCTTCTCTTACAGTCTTCTCTTATTTGGTTGTACTTTCTTCTGATTAGTAGGTGAACACTGTACCAACTTCTAGACCCCACTTTCAGATGTGCTTTCCCAAATTCATTAATTTGAGTCCATACCATATCTATGACAACTCACAGATGGGTCTCACTCTTGAAAATGTCATGTAGTTGTCCTGTTCTAAAAAGGAGATTGTTCTTTTCCTGGATACAAGCTATCTAACTGCCATCCAGCATGGACCTAGGGGCAATGCGAGCACATAGACCTTTGATATAAGTCTCCTTAGAGAGTCATGTCAACGCACAAGATGCAAGTGTATCAGTATCTCTCTTTCCTGATTTAGGGTTTTAATTTTCAGATGTTTCTCCCATGAGCATTTGCCTCTCTCAATTTCATTTCCACTATTTCCCCAGGGGTACAGCACTTGCCCTTTTCCAGTACCAAAATAAGAGGAGAGGAGAATAAAGGCTGGGAGTGGGAGAAGCTGAGTGACCTCTGGACTGTGTATTCTGACTCTGACACTTCATTCCCACCCCTTATCTCCAGCATATCACACTGTGTGGAGCAATTTCCTCCCTTTCTTGCCCAGATTATTGTCTACAAGTAGACAGATAAGGGAGAATGGAGACTGGTGGATGCACTGGCACATAAGTCTCAGGTCCACCCTCTCCAGAGCAAGAAATGTAGCTTTCAGAAGTCTCCCATTTAGGTCTCAGGCACACCCCACCCCCTGCGCTCCCGCCACGTTATCACCCACCCTGCCCCACAAATGCCCACTTTTCTGATCTACCCCACCTCTCCTCCACCCGTCTGCCTTACAGATATTGACACTGCTTTCCCAGAGCCAAAAAGGACTGGGATTAGGGTTTTCTGAAAACGGGAGCGGAAGGGCACATTCCGGTTTAGCGCTTGCCTCTACCACCCCCTTGTGACCAGTTCCAGACCCACATTTGCTTGAAGAAATGCATGCTTGCTTCTGTCTCTAACGTACTGTCTGTCATGGGCTGCCTCTTTCTTCCTTTCCCTTGGGTTATGCTGCCCTCTGCAGACAGACAAACTAATATCTATTGGTAAGGGTTGTGAATATTTAGTCCTGGGTTTTAGGTCACAGTTCCTATCTTTCACTGATTCGGGACTCTCAAACATTTCTCACGCCTCACTCCCAGCTCCCCAACGTCAGCTCTCTCCCCTGACCCCATGCACCATTAGAGAACTAAAATGAGCTGGTGGGTGGGGTGGGCATGTAGAAGAAGCTGACTCTGTCCCAACTACGACCTTAAGACTTCTCAGGCAACCCTCATTCTCACACCAACCTGCACATAATCAAAGCAATTCCTTCCTTCTTTGCTCAGCTACAATCATGTCTCTCTGAGGTCGACAGGGAGCTGACGGCTGGATCAAAAAGACTTAACTTCTCCACAGATCTTGGTCACCTGAGATACACATCACAAATGAACCATGGTTGCCAATTTCCCCTCCCACCAGCAGTGATGCAAGAATGTGCCCGCCTCTCTCTCTATCTCCCAGCACACCAGACTTGTCATTCATTTTTTTCTTTGCCAATCCTAGAATCCAAAAGAAAATTCATTTCCATTGTGTTGGAACTTGTCTTTCTCTGATTTCCAGGGAGAAAACTTATCCTGATCCTTTCATATTTTCTCCTGGAGTAACTATCTCTTTCTATTTCTACTTGTTTATCTTCTAGAATACAAGAAAGTGGCTCATCTCTTCTTCTCCCCTCAGTAACTAATATCCATCATCTTGCTCGTACCAATGGAATAGCGTATTTCATGAAATAAGGCATGGAGGAATAGAGATAGTTTAATTATTCATTTTTTAAAAAAATATTTGTTTATGCCTTTATATGTATAGGGAGTTTTCTGCATGATGTTTGCTGGAATGTCACCACTGGTTATTTCTGAGAATAGGATTTAAGGCAAAACACATTTTAGCTGCAGTGTCAAATGTTAAAGTCAATGGGACAGGAAATGAACAAAGCTGTCTCTTGGCCAAGAAGATCAGCTGGCTTTCCAGACAGACCTCCATAAGATAGCATTTACCTTGCTGAGTTCATTACACTCCAGGCTCCAAACTCTAATTTTGTTTTCAGACTAAAAATATGCACACCTTATGACCTTACACCCAACAGAGATGCATGCATATGTTCACCAAAAGACATGTAGAAGAATGTTCATAGCAGTATTATTCAAAATAACCCCAAACTATAAACAACCTAAATATCTATCAACAGTAGAATGGACAAATAAAATATCAATATTCATAAATGGGATTTACATTCATAAATGGAAATGAATACTATACATACAATGATATAGGATTATTCTTACAAACAATGCTAGCAAAAAACAAAATACTATATACTATGTCATTCCATTTACCTAACGTTTAAAGAAAAACACATACACAAAACTATGTTGTTAGAAGTCAGAACAGTGATTACCCCTTGGGATGCATTAGTGACTACATGAGGGCATGGAGAGAGCTTCCAGCATGTGGCTAATATTTTGTTTCTTGTTTACTTCGTGAAAATTCATTGAGCTTAACAGTTGTGCACTTTTCTATATATATAGTATACTTCAACAAACGTTTACCAAAAGGTCTCAATAGTGAGTTAGAGAAATGTGAGATGAGTAAATGGAACCAATCCTTCTACTCATCTAGGGAAGCTATAAAAAAAACCTATATTTTTAAAATTTTTCTGAAGGCACTAAAAGGCTAACATGACAGTGAAGAATAAATGGTCCAGAATAAGAATGGGTGGGAAAAGTTGCGACTAATGTTAGGGTAACTCTTCTCAGTGGAGCATATGCAGTTATTGAGGGGACTGTTGGGAGGCTATGCAGAATTTTGGACAGCCTCTGGAGGCGAGGGAGGCAGAGATTGGAACCCTTACCAAAAGGTGTACCTGGTGAACCGTAATGTCTTTGGGTTGTGACGCTGAAAGAGCTGCACCTCAGAGTCAGGGTGAACCAAAGGTAGACAGACTCTCACAACCACTTCAGTTTAACTTTTAAAAATCTCAACCACTGAAAATTAGATTAAGGTAATTCCAGAGTGCTAATTCTCTCCTAGGCACCCAGCAGACACAAATACAAATCTTTTGTGAAGAGAAATAACATCCATCTCAAATTATTTCCAAAGGTTTGCAAAATACAATATCTGGCACACAACCAAGTAGATAAGAAAACAAGACAAAATTAACAAAAGCCATAAGAAATGACAGGCAATAGAAAAAGACTCATTGGGGCCTCAGATAGTAGACTTATCAAACAGAGTTAAAATAACTATGATTACTCCGCTTACAGAGATAGAAGACAACATCAGGAATTTCTGCAGATAAATACAAACTATAAAAAACATAAAATGGAAACTCTAAAGCTGAAAAATAGAATAATCTAAATTAAGAGCTGAATGGATGGATCTAACAGCACAGTATACATAGATAAGAAGAAATTATTGAACAGGAGATTAGGTCAGAAGAAACTATCCAGACTGAATCACAGGATTACAAAAGGATGAAGAATTAAGAGTAAGAGATAGAAAATACAGAGAGAAAGTTTAACATATGTATACTTAAAATTCGGAAAGAGAGGAGAGAATAAATCAGGCAGAAGTGATATCTAAAGAAATAATGGTTGAGAATTTTCTGAACTTTCTAAAACATCAAGCCACAGATTCAAGAAGTCCTTTAAACCCCAAACAAGGTAAATGTTAGATATTGCACTTATGCACATTATAGTAAAACTGCTGGAAACAATAAAAATGAGAGAGAGAGAAAGAGACTATCTTAAAATCAGCCATAAAACATAAATTTCAGATTATCTTCAAAGGAGCAATAATTGGACTTCTCTTCTTTGAGAAGCTGACTTCTCAAACAGGAAAAAATGGAAACCAGACAATGGAAAGATATCTTTAAAGAGCTGAAAGAAAATTACAGCCAACTTATATTTATATGCCCACAGACAATATCCTTCAACAATGAAGGTGAAATAAAGACATTCTCAGGCAAAACAAAACAAAACAAAATAAAACAAAATAAAAAATCATCATTAGCAAACTCATACTAGAAAAAATACTAGAAGTTATCATTTAGGAAGAATAAAAATTTATCTTCCTACAAAGTAGAAAGAAAAGTAGTGTAAAAGAAAGAGTAAATAGGTAGGCAGATCTAAACAATCTAAACAATTATTGGCTATACAAAACAATAATAAGAATGTCTTGAAACATTGAATCATATAGAAAATTAGGTTGAAAATACAGGGTTGAAATATGTGACAACAATGGCATATAAATTGAGATGAGGGTAAATTGAGTTAATGTTTTAAGTTCTGTGAATTGTCTTGGAAGAGGGTAAAAGGCCAATTAACAGTAGACAGTGAAAAATCAGGAATGTATTCTATAATTCCTAAAGTAATCACTAAACAATAGTAAAGTAGTGTTACTCTCAAGCTTATAGAGGAAAGAAGAAGAATAAAAAAAAATTGATAATTTCAAAAAAAGACAAGAGGGGAAAGAAAATAGAACATAGAGTAGGTGGGTTAAATAGGAAAAACTGATTAAGATAAGATACTTAACTCTAAATATATCAGAACTTACATGAAATAAAAACAGACTGCTTCAACTCAAATATAAAGATTATAATATTTGATAAATATAACAAAATTCAGCTATATACTGTTCAAAAGAAATACATCTAAAACTTGAACAAGCAGGAAGATTGAAAGTATAAAAATAGAAAATATATTCCATGAAAACACCAACCAAAAAAAGTTGGTATTGGTATAAAATAAAATGGACTTTATGTAAAAGGCATTATTAGAGATAAAGAAAGACATTCCATGAGGAAAAAATGTATAATTCTCCAGAAAGATATAATAATTCCAAATTTGCATGCATCTGACAATATAGCTTCAAAATACATAAAGTGAAAATCTACCAAACTACAAAAAATCATAAACAGATCTCCAATCATAGTGGGAGATTTTAACATACCTCTTTTTGTAGCTGACAGAATAAGCAGATAAAAACAGCAAGGTATAGAAGATTTGAACATGATTAGCAAAACTAACCTAATTAGCTCAATCCCTGATTGTTATAACACCACAATCAACAACTACAAAAGACATTCTTTTCAAAAACATATGGAATGTTTATAAGAATTGATCATATTCTAGGCCATAAAGCAAGTTTTAACAAATTTCAAAAGATTAAAAGACATACAGAACATATTCTCTAAGCATGGTGCAATTAATAACAAAAATATCACTAAAAATCCCCATGCTTTTGAAAATTAAAAATACATTTCTAAATAACTCATAGGTCAAAGAAGAAATCAGAATTAAGATTAGAAAACATTCTTAATGCAATGGTAATGAAAATATTATATGTCAAATTTGTGAAGAATAGTCTGTTTCTGGATATGATAGCCTACTAATAGAAGACAAATCCTTCTACTGAGAAGGACAAGAAAAGCTAAAAAAAAAAAAAAATTAAATTCCTTAAAGACATGGGAGAGTTACCAAAGCAGCCAGAATTTGAAGTACCAAAATTCTGGAGAAAAGGGAAACTTAATGAGGTGAAATTGGCAATTTTTTCCTTGAGGCATTTGCCAATTCATTGTTGACACTGGAGGAGAGGCTGAAAAAGAAGATGCTAAGAGGCAGAAAACCTGAGTAGGGTTTTCAGAAGCTTCATAGAGCTAAGGATTCAAAATCTAGAATTCAGGGCTACCTAGTCAACCTGGATTTGAGGGACTAAGAGCCTGGAGGGAAAAAAAACAACAACAAAGAAATGGAATTGACAGTCTGTGTTGCTTTTCTCCTTGAGACATTCACCAATTCTTAATAGGTATAGACCTAGAATCAAAGAAGCCAAGTAGAAAGAGGCAATTTAGGAGGCTGGGAAGATAAACAGAACTATTAGAAGTTTCAGATCAAAGAGAAGATAAAAATTGGAGTTTGGGGACATCCAAAGTTTGGGAGCCTGATAAATACCCCAGGCTGTCAGTTAGAACCTCTGAGGGATTACACCCTAGAAATGAGGGTGAATAAGTTTGATAAAGACTGAAAACAATCTCAAATTAGTTCTATTATTGATTGACTTTGGGGAATTTACTCCTATACTCTCTTTCCAAAGCTAAAGAAAATACTCTCTAAATCAAGAAAATGTAATCTGGATTTTCTAGAATTTTTCATACATAATATTCAGCATCCAAACAACAGTTACCAGCATACCAAGAAATAGGATAAATACAAATTTTTTTTAAAAGAGTAAAAGAAATAGACTTATAGGGAATTAAACTATTGGAAGTGCCAGGCATAGACTTTAAAATAATTGTGATTAATAAGTTCAGGAAAACAGATGACATAACAATTTCATCTAAGAACTGAAATGTAAGAGGGAAATCAAATGGAAATTCTGAAACTAACAAATATAATAGTGACATTCAGCTTTAGCTTCAACATATAAAGAGCTCGGAAATCATCATTAACCTCCTCACAAAAAAGGCTGAACAAATATAAAATCAACTTTTCTAAGATCCAACAGAGAATTGAGGCCACCGGGTAAACCAACACCCCCAAATCTGGAAATTCAAGTAGAATCAAAGCCAAGACCAGTTTGCCTGAAGCAGAATGCCATGGAGCCAATTACTGGTAGGAGTGCTTAAATAGTAATTTTGATGAACTGCTAAAGGCTAAGTGTGAACTATTAATAGCTTGAGAATTCAAAACTCCTGGGGGACCACTGTTGGGGGAGTGCTACACTTTCATTGATTTTTCCTCAAAGAAATCCAACAGATTCTCACATTGAAGATTGTAGGAAAAGAAGGAAAATCCCCTCATGTTTCTGGCAGAGAGAGGAAAATAACCATTGTGAAATATGCGTAGGGAGAAAGTAGCCATCTTGAAATATGTTCACCATAACAAAGGCCTGTCCTGAAAGAGAAACTATTTTAACAGGGCTATATTGATCTAGAGCAATTAGCTAGCTCCAGCCCCAAC
The DNA here is from genome assembly GCA_963574435.1 of Cheirogaleus major. Lineage (NCBI taxonomy): Eukaryota > Metazoa > Chordata > Mammalia > Primates > Cheirogaleidae > Cheirogaleus > Cheirogaleus major. The sequence goes on along the minus strand of CAUYPO010138254.1, from coordinate 10,729 downwards.
TAGACTTTCTGTTTCACATAAAGAGGGGGGAAAAGGGTTAAGAAGTACTTCTGGGGCACGGTGGCTCACGCCTGTAATCCTAGCACTCTGGGAGGCCTAGGCGGGCGGGTCCCTCAAGGTTGGGAGTTCAAAACCAGCCTGAGCAAGAGCGAGACTCCGTCTCTACTAAAAAATAGAAAGAAATTAATTGGCCAACTAAAAATATAGAAAAAATTAGCCAGGCATGGTGGCACATGCTTGTATGCCCAGCTACTCAGGAGGCTGAGGCAGGAGGATTGCTTGAGCCCAGGAGTTTGATGTTGCTGTGAGCTGGGCTGATGCCACGGCACTCTAGCCAGGGCAACAGAGTAAGACTCTGTCTCAAAAAAAAAAAAAGAGATTATAAAATGCTTCCCTTCCTGACACCTCACAACATTAACGGAGATCCAGTATAACAGTGGATTGCAACTGAAATAGCTGCAAGACACAGACTCTATTTAAGGAGTTCTTAGAAAAATCCAAAGACAACAGGAAACAAACAAAAAAAAAGGAAACTGAAACCTCTGGAACCTACAGTACAGCAAACATAAAACACAGCCCTGCTCCTAGCCAGATTAAAATAAACCTCACAATGAAAGCCTAATTATCTCAGTTCTTATTACCCAATACCTCAGGGTAAGCTTTCAGCTGCAACCAAAAAAGTACAAAGCATGTTAAAAGGTAAAAAAATAAAACCAAAAAACAGTCTGAAGAGATAAAGCAAACCTTAGAACCAGACTCGGATAGGACATAGATTTTGGAATTATCAGATAGGGAATTTAAAATCTATGACTAATATGTTAAGGGCTCTAATAGAAAAAGTGAATAAACAAAAAGATGGAAGCTCTTAAGAAAAATCAGAAAGAAATGCTAGAAATCAAAACATTGCAACAGAAATGAAGAATGCCTTTGATGAGCTCATCAGTAGACTGGACACAGCTGAGAAAAAAATCAGTGCGCGTAAAGGTATGTCAATAGAAACTTCCCAAACTGTAATACAAAGAGAAAAAAAGCATGAAAAAAAGAACAGAATATCCAGAATTATAGGATAACTAAAAAAGTTGTAATACACATATAATGGGAATGCCAGAAAAATAAGAGAGAAAAAAGAAGAAACATTTTGAGTAATAATGGCTGATAATTTTCCAAAATTAAGGACAGATAACCACAGGTCCAAGAAGCTCAGAGAACAACAAGCAGGACAAATTTTTTTTAAAGATCTATACCTTGAAATATCATATTAAACCTTGAAAAAATCCAGATGGAAAAAACATTTTACCCGTACAAAACCAAAGATAAAAATTACGTCAGACTTCTCATCAGAAAACATGCAAGTAAGAAGACAATGGGGTGAAATATTTAAAGTGTTGGCGGGGGGATTTCCTAACAAGCTAGAATTCTGTATTCAGTGAAATTATCCTTCAAAAGTAAAGGAGAACTAAATAATTTCTCAAACAAAAACGGAGGCACAAGGAGGGCCACCCCTTGGAGCTCACTATACCCAAGAGTGTAGGGGCCACCCTGCCCAGATTCCCATTTCTAAGAGATGGAAATGAGCTGTCTCAAGTTCAGGAACTCTTCCATGAGGAAGTCCAGCAGTCCCTGTTAATCAAGAAAATATTAGAGTGACATCAACAAAAAATAGCAGAGTAGGGAACTCCTTCTCTCCACAAAAGTGAATAAACTGGCAGAACTGTCAGAATCAACTTTATCAGAACTATGGAAACTAATCAAAAGTTTATACCAACCAGACAAATTCTTAATCAGGAAGGAAAGAAGAGCTGAATTTTAGTAAGAGAGCTTTGTCACATTTTAACTTACCTTAGTCCCGCTCTCTGCTCCCCAGCTCACAAGCAGCCTTAAAGAAAACAGCTCACATTCCCAGTTCATGTTCCCAGTACCAGAAGAAGCAAAATGGACATTATTCTCAAAGAACTATGGTTGTTGCATTTTATCTCTCTGGTGGTTCACTGAAGGACCAGCCTAACAGGCTTGCCTTTATTTCACCTAACTCAGAACACTCTCAGAGCTCAAGTGGCTATCTTGGAGGCATTTGTTGAAAACATGTAAAGGCAAATGTATTATCCACTACTGCCTGGGGTATGGGATAAAAATTAGGGTGAAAAACAGACTATCTGAAAAGCTTGGGAGGAATAAGATGCTTTGGGGTATAAGAACTTTGTAAAGCTCCACATATTTCTGGGAATCTAGAAGGCCACACACGTATAGGTCTGGGCACATGCTGAAAAAAGGCCCAAGAAGACCCAAGCCCTCATTTACAGCTGACTTTAAGGCTCTGAGTAAGCAGGAGTGAAGGCCAAGGCAGAGTTGTAAACTACCCAGCTTAGTATTTAAGGTATGCCACAACACACACACACACACACACACACACACACACACACACACAGTCCATTTGAAAAGACTGGGAGATTTTTACTGTTGTTTTGTTTGAAGTATTTAAGGAAATCTATGTTGATTTACTAGCTGACCACTAAGCTTATGGAACAGACACTAAAGTGGCCACAGACTAAAAAGAATACAGACCTGAAAAAATTAGTTCAGAAAAATCAATAAACAACAAAAAAACCTGTAAGCAGCAAAATAGAACCCCTAAAAGAAAGCATAGTCTGATATCCACAGTTTCTACATTATAATATTCACAATGTCCAATTTTTTAAGGAAATATATTACAAGATATGCAGAGAAACAAGAAAGTATGGCCAAAAAGGAAAAAAGAAATTAATAGAAACTATCCCTAAGGAAGCCCTGATATTGGACTTATTAAATAAAGACTTTAAATCATCTAATTTAATATACTCAAAGAAGTAAAGAAAGCCATGTACAAAGAAGTAAAGAAAACCATGACAATAATTCTCACCAAAACCAGAAAATCAACAAAGAGATATAAATTATAAAATAAAGTGAAATAGAAATTCTGGAGTTGAAAAGTATAATAACTAAAATGAAAAATTGACCAGAGGGGCTTAACAGCAGATTCGATCAAGCAGGAAAAAAAAATCAGTGAGTGTGAAGATTGGATGATTCAAATCATACTGTCTGAAGAGCATAAAGGAAAAAAGAAAACAAAGGAAAGTGAACATAGCCTAAGTAACCTTTGGAATACCATCAAGTAGACAACATATGCATATGAGAGATCCAGGAGAAGAGAAAGAGAATGGGGAGAAAATAATATTTGAGGAAATAATGGCCAAAAAGTTTTAAATATGATGGAAGAAAAAAATCTACACATCCAAGAAGATCAACTGACTCCAAATAGGATAAGGTCAAAGGGATCACACCAAAATATGTGATAATCAAACTGTCAAAAGGCAAAGGGAGAATCTTAAAAGCAGCCAGAAAGAAGTTATTTGTCATGTGCAATAAATCATCAATAAGATTAGTAGCTGGTTTCTCATCAGACATCATGACGAAGAGGTGACATATTTATTTTTTTTAAGCCAGTCAAATTTAGCAGTGTGGGGTTGAATACCAACTTTAGTGACACTACTGTTAATAAAGTTCTGACAAGCTACTACCATCAGACCAGCTACACACAGTGTCTTTTTTTTGTTTGTTTGATTGAGACAGAGTCTCACTCTGTTACCCCAGCTAGAGTGCCCTGGCATCAGCCTAGTTCACAGCAACCTCAAACTCCTGGGCTCAAGCAATCCTTCTGCCTCAGCCTACCGAGTAGCTGGGATTACAGGCATGCACCACCATCCCCGGCTAATTTTTTCTGTATATTTTTAGCTGTCCAAGTAATTTATTTCTATTTTTAGTAGAGACGGGGTCTCGCTCTTGCTCAGGCTGGTTTCGAACTCCTGAGCTTGAGCGATCCGCTCGCCTCGGCCTCCCAGAGAGGCTAGGATTACAGGCGTGAGCCACCGCGCCTGGCCTGAGGTGACGTATTTAAAGTGCTGAAAGAAAAAAAGTTTTCAACAAAGAATTTTATATCTGTCCAAAATATCTTTCAGAAATGAAGGCATAACATTTCCTGATTTCAAAATATTAATATATTACAAAGCTATAGATATTAAATTAAAATAGTATGGTACTGGCATAGAAACAGATATATAGATCAATGAAACAGAATAGAGATCCCAGAAGCAAACACAAGCATATATGGTAAGCTTATAAAAAGAAAACTATACCTGGGCAAATCACGGGAAAGTGATGGAAAACCAAAGGCAAACAGAAAATCTTAAAAGTAGCCAGAAAAAAAACTGACGCATTAACTTCAAAGGTACATTAAGACTTACAGCTGACTTTGCAACAGAAATGGTGGAAGCTAGATGACAACAAAATTATGTATTTCAAGCGCTGAAAGAACATAACTGCCAAAAGCAATCTTCAAAAATTGAGATGCAATAAAATATTTCCAGAAAACAAAATTTGGGAAATTTGCTTCAAAAAAACCAATACCAAAAGAAAAAATAGAAGAGTTTTTCAGGCAGATAGAGGCGTAGAAATGTAAGGAATGACAAGTAATGGAAAAGATAAATGTGTGGTTAATCTAAGTGACTATTTACCTATTAAAATAATGTCTTGTGGGGTTTAAAATATAAGCAAAATTAAAACATATGACAAAAATAACCCCCAAACAAAGTAAGGAAGTAAATTGTGTTATTCTATGGTATTTGCATCATTTGAAAAGTGTCAAAAGTAATAATTTAAATTATGACTTAATAAATCAAGGGTGCAAGTTGTATATGCTGTATCAGAATTGGCAAACATTTTTTATATAGAGACCAGAAAGTAAAGTTTGGTCTTTGTATTCCAGATGGCCTATGTTGCAACTGCAGATGTTCCTTGACTTACAGTGGAGTTATGTCCCAACAAATCTATCATAAGTTGAAAATATTGTGAGTCAAAAATGCATTTAATACACCTAACCTGCCAAACATCATAGCTTAGCCTAGCCTACCTTAAATGTACTCAGAATATTTACATTAGCCTGCAGTTGGGCAAAATCACCTGGGGACACAGTAGACTGTAAAGTATCAATTGTTTGCCCTTGTGATTGCATGGCTGACTAGGAGCTGAGGCTTGCTCCTGCTGCCCAACATTGTGAGATAGTATCATACTTTCATATTGCAAGCCTAGGAAAAGACCAGCATTCAAAATTTGAAGCATGGTGTCCAGTAATTGCATATTGCTTTTATACCATCATAAAGTCAAAAAATCTAAGTTGGGCCATAGAAAGTTGGGAACTAACTGTGTGTACTCAACTCCACCTTTGTAGAGTAAAGGCAGCCATAGACAATACATAAATGGGCATTCTTGTGTTCCAATAAATCTTTATTTATATAAACAAGTTATTGTCTCACAGACTAGAGTTTGCTAACTCCTGATCTAGGAACACTACTAGGACAAGAGTAAAAGAATATAATTTAAAAGCTAATATGGGGACAGTATGAAATAATAAAAATACTTGTCTAATCCAAAGAAGAAAGAAAAAAGAAAAAGGCAAGAAAGAAAAAATAAACATAGAACAGATGGACCAGGTAGAATATTTCAGTAATTAAATTAAAGATAAATGGGGTAAATAAAGAGGGGAGTAAATGAAAAAATGTATAAATGGAATAAATACTCCAATGAAAAGAAAAACAGTGTCATACCAAACAAACAAACAAAAAAAATCCCACCCTGTTCTTCTTACAAGAGATGCAACTTAAGTATAAGGATACATAAATATCCAAAGTAAATGGATGGGAAAAACAATCATGCAAACACTAGACAAAAGAAAGAAAAGAAATCTTACTTGAGATAAAAAGGAGTATTTCATAATTATAAAAGGATCAATCCAGCAAGAAAATATAACAATTCTAAATTTGCATGTAACTACGACATAGTTTCAAATATATGAAGCAAATGGTGAAATAGGCCAGGTGCGGTGGCTCAAGCCTGTAATCCCAGCACTCAGGGAAGCTCGCCTGAGACCAGGAGTTCAAGACCAGCCTGAGCAAGAGTGAGACCCCATCTCTACTAAATATAGAAAAATTAGCCGTGGGTCATGATGTGTGCTTGTAGTCCCAGCTACTCAGGAGACTGAGGCAGGAGGATCGCTTGAGCTCAGGAGTTTGAGGTTACAGTGAGCTATGATGATGCCACTGCACTCTAGCCAGGATGACAGAAGGAGACCCTGTCTCAAAAAATTAAATAAATAAAGGTGAAATAGAACAATTCACAATCTTAATGGCGAATTTAATATAACTATCTCATAATTGATGGAACAAGCAGATACTTTTTAAAAAGCAGCAAAAGCATAGAGGAATTGAACAAAATAGTCAAAAAACTTGACTAAATGGGAATATAAAGAATATTGCACTGAACAATTGCAGAATACACATGATTTTCAAGTGCACACATACATTTATAAAAATTAATCAAATATCGGGTCATAAAAAATGTTTCAACACATGTAAAAAGATTGAAATCATACACAGAGAATGTTAGATGACCACAGTGGAATTAAACTAGAAATCAGTAAGAAAAAAAAACTAGAAAATCCCAAATACTTGGAAATTAAGTAGCACATTTATAAATAACCTATGGATTAAAGAAAAAGTATGAATATATATTAAAAATATTTTGAACTAAATGACAATGAAAATACAACATATAAAAATGTATGGTATGCAAGTAAAGTGGTGCATAGAAAGATATTTACAAATATACTGCATATGTTTATAAAGGAGAAAGACTAAAAATCAATGATCTAAGTATCCATCTCAAGAACTTAGGAAAAGAACAATAAATTAAACCCAAGTGAAACGTAAGGAAGTAAATAATAAAGATAAGAGCAGAAATTAATGAAACAGAAAACAAACATTGGGAGAAAATCAACAAAGTCAAAAGCTGGTTCTATAAAAATGCTAAAAAATATTGATAAACCCAGCCCGGCATGGTGGCTCATGCCTATAATCCCAGTACTCTGGGAGGCTGAGGCAGGTGGATCTCTTGAACTCAGGAGTTCAAGACCAGCCTAAGCAAGAGCAAGACTCCGTCTCTACTAAAAATAGAAATAAATTAGCTGGAAAACTAAAAATAGAAAATAGAAACATAGAAACACAGAAAATAGCCAGGCATGGTGGCGCATGCCTGTAGTCCCAGCTACTCGGGAGGCTGAGGCAGGAGGATTGCTTGAATCCAGAAGTTTGAGGTTGCTGTGAGCTAGGCTGACGCCACTGCACTCTAGCCTGGGCAACAGAGCCAGACTCTGTCTCAAAAAAAAATAATATTGATAAACCCATAGCAAGAACGATTAAGGAGAAATAGAGCAGCACAATATCAGGCATGAAAAAGTGGACATTCCTACAGATTCTAGAAATATTAAACATGCAATATGAGGGTAAACTGATACAAGAAGAGCTACAAAATTTGATTTGTCCTATATCTATTTTTAAAAATTGAATCTGTAAAAAATTTTCCCACAAAAAACATTCCAGTTATAGATAGCTTCACCAGTGAATTCATCTAAATATTTAAGGAAAGAATTAAACCATTTTCATACAAATTCTTAGAGAGAAGAGAGAAAGAGGACACACTATCTGTATTAGGGTTTTCCAGAATAAATAATGCATATATATATATATCTCCAGAATATGTGTGTGTGTGTGTGTACACAGAGAGGGGGGGAGAAGAGAGAGACAGAGAGACAGAGAGAGAGATTTTAAGGAATTGGCTCACACAATTATGGAAGGTACCAAGTTCAAAATTGTAGGGTAGGCCAGTCTGGACACTCAGGAAAGAGTTGCTGTTGCAGATGGAGTCCAAAGACAGTCTGGAGGCAGAATTCTTTCTTCCTTGGGTGACCTTAGTTTGTTTTCTCTTAAGGCCTTCAACTGATTGAATGAGGCCCACCCACATTATGGAAGGTGATCTGCTTTACTCAAAGTCTACTGATTTAATAGGGCAGGCACGGTGGCTCATGCCTGTAATCCTAGCACTCTGGGAGGCCGATGCAGGAAGATCACTTGAGGTTAGGAGTTCAAGGTTATGATGAGCTATGGTCGGTCACCACACTCCAACCTGGGTGACAGAGTGACACCTGTCTCAAAAAAAAAACAAAAAAAACTTGAGGATGAAAAAAACACTTGATGATAATACCTTAATCCCATCAATGAATGTATATGCAAAATTCTAAATATAGTGATAACAAAAAGAATCCAGAAGTATGGTAAAGAAATAATAAACCATGACAAATTAATCAATTGCTACAATGAGAATTCAATCATCTCAGTCCCAATTTCTCTCTTACACTCATTCCATTTTATTCTTATATTATTTTCTCTATTTGTACTCAATAACTTTTCTAAAGTTATATTTGCATCTTACCCACTTTCAGACAGGATGTCACACATGATGTCACTTTCTCTTGCACCAATAGCTTGTCTGGTGTTTCTAGGATACCAACATCCTGTCCTTGGTTGCAAGGAACAGATAACATGGAACTTGAAGAATGAGATTAGCCAGCAGATTTTAACATGCTCAAATGCACTGATTAGCTCATTCATTGTCATGTGTCCTGAGATGGAACATATTATGAGTACTTTACTTCCTGACTCAGAATTCTTGGTCCAGACCACCTTTTACAAATGGTAGAATTTTCATAGCTCAAAGTATATTGTAGCTTACCCAGTGGTGTTTTAGGATCCTTTATAACGGACTCATAACACAGTTGTTAGTGTTACAGCCTTCCCTAACTCAATTTATGTGCCGTCCCAGATCCACTTGGTCCCACCCCCTATCTTGGGCCCTCGTCAACTTCCTTATTTCCTATTCATTCATGTTGTTTCTGCATTCATAAAGCCCAGGCCACTGCCACTTCCACTGCCACTGATATTCCAGCCATAGCTTGAGAAGTCACCTAACAAGGAGAGACTAGTCTGGCAAGCTAGCCAGACTAGACCCACGGAAGTACAGGGTAATTAATGCCCCATAGAGCAGACTTTGATCAATGGAAAACTGGCTACCCAAAAGACCTGACAGATAAATTCTTTTTCATTCCTTCCACATAGATAAACTATTCTTAGATGCAGTAATTTTATATGCCCTGACTGAAGACATCACATGAGATAAAGTAATCAACTGTGTTTTTGTTGAAAAGTTATATCCAGATGCATAACTCATCCCCTTATATTTGCTTTCTGTCTTTCTCTGCCTCTCTTCCCCTTTCCCCTCACTCTTATTTCGTTGTACTGTACATCCCAACAGTGTCACCAAGTAAACTTTTGCCCCAGGCTCTGTTTTCTAGTCCTGAGCTAAGAAACCACACAAATTATGAATTCTATTTTTAATAAAATGAGCTCTGTGGTATAGGACTTCACCAATAGTAAGTAGCTCAGTGCACTATACCTCAAAAGGAGTAACCATGAAAAAAATGTTTCTATTTATCGAGAAAAATAACATTTTGTCAATAACCAAAGACTAATAGAATATAAAATTTCTTCTACAAAGTATGCTGTCTGTCTGGGGAAAGAAAAGTGTTGAGAATGGATGTCAACTTTGTAATACACATGATTGTGTTAATACAAAAAAATGTAAAAGGAAACATTAAAATGTGTTTATCAAAAGCTTAAAGGGAATATGAGTCTATTTTTATAACCTAGAGATGGCTCAGCATAACCCAAAATCTAGAAGCCATAAAGGGAAAATATGTAAGATTTGACCACCTGTAGGTAATCACCTATAAAGAAAAAAACATGAACAAAGCTAAGTGGATTAGATATCCACCAAGTTCTCCTACTTTGAGGGCACCAACCTCTAGCTAAGTTGGCTAAATTCTGTGATCGATAAATAAACAGCCTTCTTGGTTTCTGATGTAGATTGATCTTTGGGAGAGAATATTCTGAGCAGCAAACACTAAAAATCTGGTCTGCTTGATAATTATATTCTCTACAATAACATAAATTATCATTCTGTTTTCTATTTTCAAAAGGAAATCTCACCTGATTTGATAACATGTTATATCCTCTGCAAACTTAGAAATGCTCAATAAACAAGGAGGCTCTGTGGCCAAAGAAAGATGCTTGTATTACATCAACTATTTCACTTTTTAAAATGTCAGTGGTCAACAGGGTCAGAGCCTGACACTAAGCCCACTCTCAAGGTGGAAGGAATTACATTCTCAGGAACCTGTCAGGATAAAGTTGCCCTCTAATAAGGCTTCTTTCCCTCTCCTCCCCCTTCTCCCTCCTCCCACACCTATCCTCAAACCACACACACACATTGCCCAAGCCCTTAGCACAAGGCGTGAGAGGGCCCCAATGGAGAGGGTCGAGCAGGAGGGACACCACTCTGAGAAGTCAATATTTCTCACCCTGTTTTATTAAACACATCCTCAGGGCAGGGCAGACCAGGGACCCCAGGATGGCGGTGAGACAGCTCTGGCTTAGAGGCAAGGAAGAGCCACAGTTTAATCAGATAAACCAGAGAAAACCTTCAGACTGGGATGGGAAGCAAAATTAATGTATAAAGCTAGTGTTGTAAACCGTATTAATCATTTTAAAAGCCATTCTCAAGGGAATTTAGCAGAGGAATTAATGCGAGAGAGCTCTAAACAAAAAAATTGTCTGAACCACATCAATTTGCTAAACCTACACTTGGAATCTCTTTGGAAACAAGGTAGGTAAAATATGAATTTAAAACAAAAGAAAACCCATTTCCTGAACCTTGAAATATGACTCTTTGGTTGACAATTTATAGCAGA
>CAUYPO010138247.1:0-12482 GCA_963574435.1 Cheirogaleus major | reverse complement strand
CAAAGTATATCTGCATTTCTTTTCAGATCTATATTTACTTCATTTACAGTGTCTCCACTTGTTTCAAATGTATATTTTAAGTTTTTAAGAAATCACATTTGATCTAATTTATTGTTATTTCCTTTTTTTTTTTTTTTTTTTATACAGATTCTCATTCTGTTGCCCAGGCTAGAGTGTGCGACATAAGCTTAGCTCACAGCAACCTCAAACTCCTGGGCTCAAGCGATCCTTCTGCCTCAGCCTCCTGAGTAGCTGGGACTATAGGCATGTGCCACCATGCCCTGCTAATTTTTTCTTTATATATTTTTAGTTGGCCAATTAATTTCTTTCTTTCTATTTTTAGTAGAGATGAGTGAGAGCTCTTGCTCAGGCTAGTTTCAAACTCCTGACCTTGAGCGATCCTCTCGCCTCGGCCTCCCAGAGAGCTAGGATTACAGGTGTGAGCCACCGCGCCAAGCCTGTTATTTCCATTTTTAAAAGTTTTACTTGAATCCCTTTTAAACTGATGTCCTGAGAATTAAAGTGTCTGACTTCTGACTGATAGATGCTCCCTTCTTTCCTCCTACATGAAAATTTTAAATAAATTAAAAAGCCATGTTTCCAAAGCCAGAGTCTGTAATCTTTTCCTGTATCCATGGAAGATCCTGGGAATAAAACCTAATGTCTCACTGATCAAGTGTCTGAGGACAGGGAATAGCGTGTTTCCCACAGATTCAAGAATAGCTTCTATCTATGGTATCTCTTTGTTAATAAGTAACGATTTCACTTGATAGAATTTGGCATAAGGCTTCCTTTTTCATTGTAACACACCCCTGGTACAAAGATCTTGAATCTCTAAAAGCTCTTGACATTTATTGAAGAAAAGCTAACAATTGCTGAACAGCTATAGTCATAGTACAAGGCTATTTCACTATATTAAATATTAATATTCTTACTGACTATATCAAAATTAATAATAAACATTCAAACTTTGCACTTTGTATAATAAAGTTAGACAAAGTGATTTTTTTAACTACCTTTGTATGCATTGAAAAAATAATTAACCGGCTAAATTTTGTCATTTTCTCAGTAAAATATTTTTAAACTTATCACATGTTGATTTCTAATCATGTTGTCTAACTTTTTAAAAATCCAGATGCCCCTGAAAAACCAAGAGACTGCGGTGAGACCTCTCTTGGTGGTGTTGATTATCTCTATTACCCTGCGCAAGTCATTCAGATTTTAATAACTTTATCTTATTCCTTTTCCTCTGAGTATTGTGGTAAAGATCAAACAAGAAAATATATACTTCAAAAAATTAAAAGCTAATGAGGCTGCAATTCTCAACCTTTTTCTTTTTACTAAATTTCACATAATAGATGACATTCACCTACAACATACACATCTATGGGAATGTTTGTATATTTTACAAACACAGCACTTGCTATATTCCAGACATTGTTCTTAGCAATGAGTAAATAACAATGTTTAATCCATAACTACCTATGAAATAGGTATCATTATAATTCCTATTTTAAAGATGAAGAAACTGAGGCAGAGAGAGTTCACATAACTTGCCCAAGGTCACACAGGTGGTTGAGTTACAGAATCAAAATTTAAATCTAGCACTATGGCTTCATAACTATCACAGGAAGCTGTTTCTAATGAAAATAAAGTGAGTCATGCTGCAGTTTCTGTTTATTGTTTGTTTTTGAGTTTTTAGCAGTTACACAAGCAAAGTCATATGAGAGATGACATCAGCTATTTGAAGATCCCAAAGCGCCATTTTTCTTGGAAAGATAAAGGGCTATTTAAAAAATTTAAACCTTTTCTGAAATCTCAAGGCTTTAAATCAACTCCCTTCCAGGTATCACTTGGGAGGCATATGGTATAGGGGTAGAGAGGAAAGATTCTGAAGTGAAACTTCAGAACAATTTAGCACGGAAATTCTTAGAGGATCTTGTAATTGTTGGCCATGAGACCAAAGAATAATTTTTGCAATTTTCCTCATTCAAGACTGCTGCTGAATCATTCCCCACAGATTCAAGTCCCCTAGAGCCTCTCATTTATCTATTCCTCACGGGAGAAAAAGAAAAAATGATCAGAGAGCAGAGTAAGGCTTCTCAAATAAAATTCCTGTGGTCATTTTTTCCCACTTCTTCTTCTTTATCAGAAAGTGGTAACTTTTCACTCATAAAAAACAAAAAGAGACTCTGTTCCCAAGCAGCAGTTCTAGTGGTACCTGCCAGTTGGATGTTTAATGAAATTTAGTAACAATGGATTTCCTCTTCGGCTAGAGTTGCCACTGGCAGCAATTTCATTGTATGCATATTTCAGTGAGGTAATTTTTCGGAAATGATACCTCAACATCCTTGCATCCTTAACAGAAACATGAGTTTTAAACACTGCAGCAAGAACAGAGCGTAATTTCACTGTTGTTATTACACAACAAACATGTATGCTACTGAATGCCTGCTATGTGCCAGGTCCTGCGCTCATCAGGAGAGACCAAGATAAGTCAAGGACCATGTCCTAAAAGAGGTGTCAAGGCAGTGGTGGAAACAGTCAGAGGAGTAAATAACGGCAGAACAACATGATTCTTGGTCTGACATAGGCATATAAAATATTGTGGAAACACTGCAGGTGAACAGCTCCATCATCCTGGGGAATCACTGATGAGATGACCTTTAGTTTTGCCTTGAAGGGCAGTAGAATTTTAATAGGTAGAGAAAGGTGGCAGAAGGTGTCGATATTTCAAGGAGGGGAAAGAGCATGAGAAAGGACAGAGATGAATGCAAGGCAATAATTTGTGGAACTGATGATAATTCTTAGTGGCTGGAGAATAGCACCCATGGGAAGAGGCTGGTGAGAAATAAGGCCAGGGAGGAGAGTGGGAAGGACTCGTGAATAACTTTGTCAGGCATTTTAAGGAATTTATATTTTATCACATAGGCAAATAGGAGTTGTTATGGTGGTTTTTTGTTTTTTTTTTTAAGTTTAAAAGCAAGCCAAAGAACATTTTTAAAAATTGTAGTTTTAAAAGATTACTCTGCTTGCTGTGTGGTTAGAGTAAAAGAATAAATTAGAGACAGAAAGACTTGCTGGGGGAATGTTAAAATAATACTAGTGGGAGATAATGAGGGGGTAGCCTGGGAGACCAAGAAGATGGATTTGGGAGCTCTTTGTGATGTAGAATCAATGGGAGTTGATGACCTTTAGGTTAGATGAGATGAGAGAAACGATGGCACACAGGTTTGTGGTTTGAATAATTGACACCACTAGCTAAATTAGGGAGTATAGAGATAGATAGATTTACCCTGGAGGTAAAAATGAAAAAAAACATACCTGGTACTCATGCTCTGTAAGAACAAAAACAATGGGGAATAACTGAATCAGAGTCTCTGAAGGAGGTGTTTGAATGCAAAGCACAGGCAGACAGGAACAGGTAGCAGAATCAGAAGTGGAGAGAAAATCACAATGAAAACAGTAAGAAGCAGCTATGAGTCTGCAGAAGTCATGAGATGGTAGAAGCCTCAAGGCATCAGAAACCATGACACTGAGAAAAGGAGAGTGGAGAGAAGTCACCTGGCAGAGACAAGAGCAACAGAAGCAGAGATGGTGCTCAATGGGCCACTGTCATGTGGAGGCCCTCCAGAGTAAGGATGCTGCTATGAGGAGTGCAGCTTCCAGAGTGGCCCCCGGTCCACAGGAGTGCTGTAGGTCAACTGCAGGACAACTGCCCCGCCCGGTGAGTCCTGACCATACGGCTGTCCCAGGTCTTCCAGGATTGCACAGAGAGCCCTCTGTCTCTCCACTCCTTCCTATGTGCCCTGACAACAGTCCCCACCACCTAAATCAGCATAAGCGCATCCCTGTCTCTTGGAAACACATAAACACACACACACAAATAAATGATCAAGAACACAATGTGTAACATCTTGAGAACAATTATACTTTTTAAATAATAACATTATTTTCTTTCTTTGTGTTTTAAATTTTTTTTTTTTTTTTTTTTTTTTTTTTTACTGCTTTGGTTTTTACACAAGCTTACCACAACAAAAAGACCCTCAAATTCTGTTTATTATTCAATTTAAACCCATGGTATTGGATTATTTGGCAAGCACCTCTAAAGATTTGATATAGTAGTATATGTTGTCACATGCAAGGACTAGACCCTCTTAGAAATTAATTTCTGAAATAGCTCATATATTTGTGTTGCAAGTTTCATGAGCATGTGGGTATGATTTTAATGCCAAAGAAACTTCAATATACAAAAGCAATCCTTCAGATATTGTACATGGCTTGCTAATTATATTTGTCCATAAATTCCAATGACTTTTCTTTTTCACATTAAGTCAAAGGTAGCTGTAATCCCTGAGGCTTTATCTGAATCAAAATTAATAAAGAACTTGCTAGAAAAGTACAGAACAGATGATGTGGTTTCTTCAACAAATAAATCACAAGCAAAAAAAAAGAAAAAGGATATGAAACTCATAGATTAAGGGAGGCTTAAAGTCATATTAGTCATAATGTGGGGACCTGATTCAAGTAATTTAAGTAAATTCAAATGAAAATTCAAATAAATACAAAGAAGTATGATTTATGAGACACTTGGAAATTTGAATGCTGGATTTTGATGACAAGAAGGAATATTTTTAATATTTATTTGTGGTAATGCTTTGAAGTTATGTTTTTAAGAAAAGAATCCTTATCTTTTAGAAACATACCAGTATCTAATTCTAGGATGTCTTTCACAATAATGGGGGGAATGGGCAAGGGCACGGATGAAACAACATTGGACATCAGATGGTCTTTGTCAAAACTGGATGTGGGGATTGCTAATACTATTCTGACTCCTGTTGCATATATTTTGAAATTTTTCATGATAAAAACTTTTAAAAAATCAGTAAAGAACCTGAGCATCTGAATGTTCTGAGCCTTGATATTATATAACTTAAGTGTGAGAATTTTGGCATCAATTCTTCCTCTACATGTATACATGCAGGTTTGTGTTGTGTGTGAAGATATGTTTGGAAAGAACACACCAAAATATCTATAGTGACTATATGGCATAATTCTGAGAAAACTTTTTTAAACTTTTCTACTTATCTAGATTATATTTTCTTTTTCCTTTTCTTTTTCTACACTGGGTAGATAAGATACTATAATCATATTTTTTCTTTCATTTTGCACAAATATTCATTATGCCTGGGATGATAGCTGAAATTATACTGCTTAAATTATATTACACACATTGGTGGATTTTCCTGAACTGCAATATAGGTATGTTGAGAATTCCTGAGCCAGTCAGACCCTGGTAGGTACTATTAATGATATTTTCAGTCCTCGTTCTTCCTTATTTCCTGGCTCCCACATTGAACATAGTATTGTTCCAACTGCTTTCAACTTTATACTTTCTTCAATTTTCTCTAAATTACCACATTCTCAAAAGTCCAGTTATAACCTTCTGCCCAAATAAAATATTTTTTCTTCTCCCTCATATTTTAAGTATCAAGGTAATTCTTTTGCCAAGGTGCAATTCCAGAGATTTATAACTTTTAAAGTGCTTACTGAGCATCTATCATGCTTAAGACACTGTGCTGAGTACTACAACCAAAAATAAAAAGATAAACAATATATGCCAGTCCTCTCTCTCTCCATACACACACACACACACACACGTGTGTGTGTGTGATATTTTGTGAGATTGTGTGTGTATATATATTTGTATATGTAGCCATGCATTGCTACTTGGGGATACATTCTGAGAAATGCATTGTTAGTCAATTTCATTGTCATGTGAACATCATAGAGTGTACTTATACAAATCTAGATGGTGTAGCCTACTATACACCTAGGCTGTATTGTATAGCCTATTGCTCCTAGGCTACAACCCTGTACAGCATTATAGTGTAGTGAATATTGGAAGCAATTATAACACAGTGGTAAGTTTTGTGTATCTAAACATATCTAAACATAAGAAAGGTATAGTAAAAATACAGTATTATAATCTTATGGGACTACTGTCATATACATGGTGTGATGTTAACCCAAATGTCATTATCCAGTGCATGACTATATACAGTGAGATTTTATATATATAGGTATAGATATAAAATACTTTGGGAGAATTGGGATGGATACCCAAGCAACTATAAATATAAGGCAAATAAAATGTGATATAATAGAGATGTTAAAGTGCAGTGGGAAATTCAAAAAGAAACAGATTGCTCCTGATGGGATGCTCTTGGAATCTTCACAGAGTTGGTAATATTTGAGCTAAGTCTTCGAATATGGGACACATACAACCAGCAAAAATGCATAGAAGGGCAATTTCTCCATGATTAAGGGAAAGGGAGAGAAGGAGACCAATGGCACACAGTGTACAAGAATCTTAAGTGAGAGATAAGCCTTACTTAAGTGGCGAGATGAATTGGGGCCAATCACAGGGAGCCTTGGATGTCATTTTGAGACCTCGATGCTGCAGACAGTGCGGTTCCATCAAAGGCTTCTGAGCAGGTGATTGCTTGGTCTTTGGCAGCATGAGAAGAGTTGGGTTGTAGTGAGAAGATTTTAGATGCAGAAAGACCAGTTTAGGCAGGTATCTCAAAAGTCTAGTGACTAACGAAATGCCTAAGGAGATGGGAGAGGAAGAGGTCAAAGAAACCCCTTCTGCCTCCCTTCTAGAAGATGTATCATGTATCACGTGTGGGCCTAAGACTGTGGAGTTGCCATTCATTGTCATGGTGGTTATTCGAGGCAAAGCTCCAGGGAGGTGGCAGGAAAGGACAGAATAAGATAACTAATATAAGGACTTGAGGGGCCATCACGGAGCCACCAAGTAAATACCTAGCCAGTGTTGAGTGTCAGGCCAAGCTAGGTGTGTGCTGGAAGCCCAAAATGTAAACCTGGATACAATCTCAAAGAGGAGGCAGTTAACGCTGGTGAGGCATGAGATATCCAAGGAAAAGTGGGAGAAGAATTTCAGTTGCTTGTACATATATTAATTCAGTTAATCCTCACAACTATAAAACAAGTCTTTTACAATGTTATCTATTTGTTGCTGGCGAGGATCTGGAAAGATAGGAACACTTTTACACTGCTGGTCGGACTGCAAATTAGTGCAACCTCTGTGGAAAAGGATTTGGAGATACCTTAAAGACCTACAAGTAGAACTACCATTTGATCCAGCAATACCACTACTGGGCATCTACCCAAAGAAACAAAAGTCATTCTATAATAAAGACATCTGCACTCAAATGTTTATGGCAGCACAATTCACAATTGCAAAGATGTGGAAACAACCGAAGTGCCCATCAATCCATGAGTGGATTAATAAAATATGGTATGTGTATACTATGGAATACTACTCAATTATAAGAAATGATGGTGATCTAGCACCTCTTATATTCTCCTGGATAGAGCTTGAGCCCATCCTCCGAAGTGAGGTATGCCAAGAATGGAAGAATAAGCACCACGTGTACTCGCCATCAAACTGGCACTGACTGTTCAACACTGAAGTGCTCACACAGTAGTAATATTCTTTGGGGGTAGGGGGTTGGGGGTGGGTAAATTCACAACCAATGGACGCGGTGAGTGTTGTAGGGGGGAAAAGGCATGTCTCAAATCATGGTTTGGGTGTGGCAAAGTCATAACATGTAACCAAAATGTTTGTACCCTCATAATTTCCTGAAATAAAAAAAAAAATTTAAATGTTATCTATTGTAGAGATTTAATATGAAAGCAGAATGGAGTAAATCTGCAGGCCTATGGAAACTGTTCCAAAATCTCTACTATCTCCAATTTGCCAACAGGAACATTAGAGTTAGTGTAAAACTTGAGTAGTTTTAAGGTTTGGATGCCTGTATATAGAATTCCTTTTATTCTTTTATTTAGTCTAACTCAGAGAGTTTCAAACTTGATGTGCAAGAATTAATATACACTCCTATACATACAAAGCCACATATACCCTATTTTATGGCCTTTTAAGGGATTTTGAAGAGCAAATTTTGACTGAAATTTTGCCTTAATACTGATTTTAGAACTTAATTTCTTTGTCAGATACAATAATTTGTACCAGGAACATAATGCTGTATACACAGCTTAAGGAAATGCAGCCAAAAATTAAATTCTATTTTGATGCACTTTTATTCGTGTCATGATAATTTCTAAATGGAATTGTCTATTTAATGGCCACAATCAATACAGCTGAAAATTTTATTCTAGTGGGTCCCTCAGAGCCCTTAGGGCCCAATATCCTGGCTGGATCCATTTCCACTGAGAGTGTGGTTGTGTATGGAACGCTTAGGAATGCCTACATATCTAGGGAGCATGTAAAATAAGAGGGAAAAGTGAATTAATGAAAGGAATACTCCCTTGAACTTGATTCAAGATTTCTGCTTACAGCTAATGCTATTCCTGTCTTTCCCTCTCTGTGATGGTCTCTGCACATGCTTTACTGACCTCTCAGTTCGCATTCCTGCATCTATACTCGGTCTCTGCAGTCATCTAGGCATAGAAGACCTGTCTTGACTCTGAACAAACTGTGTTCTGACATGCTTCAATAACTACACGTTTGTCTGTAAGCTCACTAAAAGAAAGAAATATTCCGCCTCTCTGGACATTATTGTTATACTACGAAGGCCCCTGAGAAATATTAGATTAGTACAACCCCATTACTTCAAACCCCAAATGGGTTAGAATGAAAAGCGCCACACATGATCCTATCTTGAGCAGAGTTGAAGAAATGCACTGGAGCTGGCCTCTGTCTATATCCATTGCTCAGCCAGCAGACCCAACCTGAGGTTGATCAGAAATGCACAAAGAACTTTATGATCAATAGGTTTCTACTGCAAGCAATTCTACAAAGCAGCCTTAGGTAGCAGTGTTTACAACTGTGAATAAAAACAAGGGGCAGTTTTAAAATAAAACCCAGACGTCAGGCATAAGAAATGCATTATTCTTACTTTACTCTGAAAGAAAGCACTAGGGAGAAATTCAACAAATAAAACCTGTTGAAAATATGAGCATTCCTGTAGGCTTATTTCCAGTGGGACATTAATACAGCTTCCAGTATATACCTCTATTAATGGAGAGAATGTGACACACTTATCTATCAGCTATTTCATAAGGAAGACAGAAAAAATACAAAAGATTGAGGTGTTAGCTTCAGAACTTCAGGTAGAAGGGTAAAAAATATAAAATGGCATAAAAATATGACAAAATCCTAAAAGAAATAGCATCAAATATGCTGGAAAACACAAAATAGGCCTCCTAAGATTGAGCATAGAAGTAAATGAGGAGAAATCACGCTAAAAGATATTAGAGAAGAAATATAATATTAACCCTCCAGTCAAGAGAGGTGGAAAGTTGGGGAACCTGTTAAAAGGCAGGGCAGTGTGGGTTTCGGTAAGAAACTCAAATGAAGGACACAATTTCATCTAACTCCAGCCACCCCTGTAGTTGCCATTGGTGACCCAGAAGAATGGAGGGTGGACTGGAAGGAGCATTCTGAGAAAAAAAAATACTGAAGCATCATCCCTCCTCTTTCATTTTTAATAGGAGTAGTGCAACTTTACTTTCACAGCCTTGAGAGCTAATGACTTGAGTCTCTTACACATTTGCTCCCAAGATCTGAATGCTTTTAAGAGGAAACCAAATCTTTCTCTTCATAATTGAGATGAGCAGATATAAAACTTAAATCTGTAAAACGTAAGTGCTATTTAGGGTAAGCTAAACACACTCCAAAGCTCTCTCAAGAGTCAAAAACTCAAATGCCCAGGGGCTAGCAGGTGACATAAATGAGTGAAGCCTTTGAGGAGAGGGAAAAGGAGGAGATGGTGAACTGCAGAGGATATGCCTTGTCTACAGGGGACAGACCATTACCCAGCTTCAGCTCAGGGTGGCCAAGGAAAAGTCTGATGATTACAAATATTGCAAGAGCTTCTTTTAAGAGAGACACTGATCTCAATTTTTATGTAAAAACTTAGTATTTTCAAATGTTGGTAACAAATTCATTAAAGCAAACAAAACAAAACACTGTAAGGGCAAACAAAACAGTTTTGCTGCCCAAATGCAGCAAATGCTGGGGCACAGATTGAGACTTTGTGAACCTACTTACCAAAGAATATTCAGTCAACAGAAGAATTACCAGAACCTCCTCTGTTGGCTAAATTGACAGTAAAGAGAACGGGAAGGCACTGGCTTAAGGTAAGTAAGGCAAAAAGGAGTCAGGTATATGTTGAAAGCATCACGATTTTGCTCATTGCAATCTTGTCAACCTTTAGTATTAGGCAGGACAAGTGGAAGCTGTGCAGAGACATTTGTCAAGCTTGACCACATACAAAGCTTTGCTTCCTACAATTTTAACACTGCCAGATTCATCATAAAGGAGATTAATTTCAAGACTTTTCACTAATCAAAGTATCACACTGTATGTTTTTCAGCACAAAGCATATTTATGAATCACATTAAGTTCTATCTACATGAATGATTTTTCTAAGATGTAGCAGACTGAGTATAGTTTTGGATTGTGCAGCCCAGACATCAACAAGGACCTGAGAATGCTTGTGTGTGTGTTTTTTTAAGGAATTAAACAGTAATCTGCAATGCAGCAATAAATAACTGCAGAGCTTGAATCAAGAAGCCTGCTGCACATAACCGTAATATTTGTACCCCTATAATATGCTGAAATAAAAAAAAATAAATTAATTAAAAAAAAAAAAGAAGCCCGCTGCAAATTGTTAGTCTGAAATGTTATTAAGACATCAGCAATGGAGGTCACCAAAAGACACTACACAAGTTTCTTTTATTGTTAGGTGCTGAAATATATAAATCACTTAACTAGTGCATAGGACTTGCTTTAAGCAAAAATGAATAAATAAATAACGTTTGCTATTAATTGATCTCAAGGAAAGCAGCAAGCTGGTGAATAGTTCTTGGGATAGTAATAATGCTACAGTTTCAATTAGATGGCAAGAAATACCCACCATGATATTGCAAAGTACTCATGTATATAAGAGTTTGGAACATATATATGTTGACAAGGAATTTAGTGTGTGGGTGGAGAAAGCATTCTCTTAGAGAAAATGG
This sequence comes from Cheirogaleus major, assembly GCA_963574435.1. Taxonomy (NCBI): domain Eukaryota; kingdom Metazoa; phylum Chordata; class Mammalia; order Primates; family Cheirogaleidae; genus Cheirogaleus; species Cheirogaleus major. The sequence goes on along the minus strand of CAUYPO010138247.1, from coordinate 1,412 downwards.
AAACATTCATATGGTTCCACTATGAATTTTTTAAAGCTGGTTTTGCTTGCTTACATGCTTTTTGTACTCTGTTGTAAATTTATTTTCTATATAAATAAATATTATCTCATTACCAACCATCTCCATTAGAATCTAGCAGACCATGAAATAGGCTTTAGAAGATCAAGCAATACACTTAGGCCCAGAAAAACATTGTTTTGGCTTCTAGCTTAAGAACTCATGGAAAAATAAAACTTTACATAACAGTTTGGAAAACTATATAATCTTTTCTAGTCAAACACCACTCTAAAAAAGAAAGCAGATTACTCATAACTGTGAAAAATAAATCAGTTTCTATTTCCACCTGCTTCTTTGTCCACCTTTTTAGTATTTCTAACTCTTGCATTTTTTTCAATAATCCATCTTTAAAAGAGTGTATTTTTTTAATACAAAAATAACTCAAGGTCAAAGTATACTGAGATTTAAATCTACTAAGTTACACACTTAGTAAGTGATCAATCCACTCTCCCACTTATTTTAAGTATATCATAAATTCCAAGGATAATGTCACTAAGAGTATTATAAAATTCCAGAGCTACATCCTAGATTCTATTTTGAAATGTTGCTAAAATATCAATGAAGCTAGTGTATATTTCATTAAGTAGGCAAATGATGTCCAATGGCAACCATAGCACGTGCACATAGTCACTTTTGGTTAAAAGCATTCATTTAAATCTTTATTTAAGTTGCATAAATTGTGTCAGCTTTCACATAAGTGTATCAGAAAGTCCATGTGCCCAGAGTCCAAAATTCAAAAGTATTTAAGTACCCTCTCAAAGGAACATTAAAGAGTTATATTTTTGCCCAGGATTTAAAAGTGAATAAGAAGCATAGCAACACAAATGTTGCAGCACAAGTCTTATTGCCAAGTTTAAGAACTGGCAAAAGCCCAGGAACCCATGTAAGAGCCTGGCACAGGAGGAGCGGCCAGTTTTGATTGGCAGAAGGCACAGTTTAAGAGGCACAGCAAAGCACACAAAAGCGCACTTGTGTTCTATGTCCTGAGAGCCCCAGAAAAGAGACAGTGTGAGGGCCCCTGGGTGCCTACACAGCAAAAGCCATCGTAGTTTCTGCAGCATGAATGAAACATGTCAGTATTTGTATTTAGCGAAACACAAAAGAAAGTTTTTGTTTTGTTTTGTTTTGTTTTTATTTTTTTATTTCAGCATATTATGGGGGTACAAATATTATGGTTACGTATATTGCCCATGCCCCCCCCCTCGAGTTTGTACATACCCATCCCCTCCTCCCCCCTCCCACTCGCCCGACACCCGATAAATGTTATTCCTATATGTCCACTTAGGTGTTGATCCGTTAATACCAATTTGCTGGTGAGTACATGTGGTGCTTGTTTTTCCATTCTTGAGATACTT
>CAUYPO010138245.1:0-13959 GCA_963574435.1 Cheirogaleus major | reverse complement strand
CCATACAAAAACTTTTGTATGAATATTCATAGCAGTATTATTAATGATAGCCAAAAAGTGAAAATGACTGAAATGTTCATGAACTGATAAACGCAAAGAAAATGTGGTATATTCATGCAATGGAGCATTATTTGACAGTAACAGGCATGAAGTATGGATACATGGTATGTGACACATGCTACGTTTTAGTTTGCTTGGGCAGCCATGATAAAACACCACAGATTTGGTGGCTTAAACAACAGAAATTTGTTTTCTCACAGTTCTGGAAGTATGAGATCAGGGTGCCAGCATGGTTGGTTTCTGGCGAGGGCCCTCCCCGTGGGTTGCAGATGGCCACCTTCTCACTTTGTGCTCACATGACCTCCTCTTTGTGTAAGCACAGAAGAGCGAGGGAGCTTTCTGATGTCTCTTCTTTTTTTATTTTATTTATATAATTACTCTTTAGTTTTCTAATTTATTTTTGTACTCATTGAAGCCTTTGAGAATGAGGTCTCATAAGGGTACTAATCCCACTATGAGGGCCCCACCCTTGTGACCTCATCTGTAGCCCTAATTACCTCCCAGAGGTCTCGTCTGCAAATACCACCACATTAGCGGTTAGAGCTTCAACATACGAATTTTGGAGGGATACAAACATTCACTTTATAACGTGTTACAAGATGAATGAGCCCTTGGAGATATTCTAAGTAAAAGAAGCCAGTCATAACGGATCACATATTCTGTGATTCCATTTATACGAAGTGGCCAGAATAGCAAATCCATAAAGACAGGAAGAATATTAGTGGTTGCCAGGGGTGGTGGGCGGGGGTAGAGGAAACAGGGGGTGAGTGCTGATGAATACAGGGTTTATTTTTGGGATGATGAAAATGTTCTGGAATTAGATAGTGGTGATCGTTGCACAACTTTATGAGTGTGCTAAAAAACCCCCACTGAATTGTACCCTTTAAAATGGTATATTTTATGGCAAATGAATTATATCTTAATTAAAAAATTTAAAAAGACTTAAGAGACACCATCAATCAAGTGTACCATATGGGCCACGTTGTTGGCTCTTGATTCAAGCACAGCAATTTTAAAAAAGACATTTTAAAAATAACCAGGGAAAGTCAAACATGGATTCTACATTGAATTATGTTAAAGAGTCATTAATTTGGGGGTGTATCAAAATGGCACATCCAGGATTTGCTTTAAAATACAGGGGAAAAATTGGGGAATGGGTGAAACTGGAATGACAGAATATTGATCTTTTTTTTTTTTTTTTTTTGAGACAGAGTCTCACTCTGTTGCCCGGGCTAGAGTGCCGTGGTATCAGCCTAGCTCACAGCAACCTCCAACTCCTGGGCTCAAGGGATCCTTCTGCCTCAGCCTCCCAAGTAGCTGGGATTATAGGCATGCACCACCATGCCTGGCTAATTTTTTTCTATATAAATATTTTTAGTTGACCACTTAATTTCTTTCTATTTTTAGTAGAGATGGGGTCTTGCTCTTGCTCAGGCTGGTCTCGAACTCCTGAGCTCAAATGATGTGCCCGCCTCTGCCTCCCAGAGTGCCACGATTACAGGTGTGAGCTACCGTGCCTGGCCGTTTTTTATTTTTGAGACTGGGTCTTGCTCTATTGCCCCAGCTGGTGTCATCACAGCTAACTGCAGCCTCGAATTCTTGGGCTCAAGAGATCCTCTGGCTCAGCCTCCTGAGTAGCTAGGACTTCAGGCGAGTGCCACCATGCCAGCTCATTTTTCTTATTTTTTGTAGAGATGGGGTCTTGCTGTGTTGCCCTGGCTGGTCTTGAAATTCTGGCGTCAAGCGATCCTCCCACCTCAGCTTTGCATAGTGTTGGGATTATAGGCATGAGCCACTGTGCCTGGTATAATATTGATGATTTTTTGAAACTGAGTAATGGCTACATGGAGAGGTCCATTATACTATTCTATCTTGCTTGGAGTTAACAATTTCCATAATAAAAAGTTGCAAAAAATAAATCAAATATGGCAGAGGGGGAACAAAAATCCTGAATTCCAGAAAGTTTATTTTCCTACTGAACATCCTGAGCTGGGCCCTGGGGCAGTGACGGCACAATTTGCCCCCAAAGGCCTCCTGACCTGGGACAGAGCTTCAGTCTGAGGAGAGGAGCCATCTGACCCCCTCCCAGAAGATGCTTTGGGTTGGGTTTGATGGAGCTTTTTCTGGAGCCTTTTGCAGAGATGAGGCACCTTCATGCTGCCTCAATTAACTTTTGCTGCTGAGCAAACCACTCTGAAACTTCGTGGCTTAAAATAAGTATTATTTCTCATTCTGTGGATGGACTGGGACTCTGGGCTGACTAAGACTGGGGACAGCTGGTCTTAGATGGCCTCTCAAATGTCTGTGGCCTCCACATCACCTCCCCTGGGAGGCTACCTGGACTATTGACCTGGTATGAAGCCTCCCGGCAGTAGGAGAAGAGAAGTCCCAATGCACAAGTATGTCCCATCGGTCAGAGCAAGTCACATGGCCAAGCCCACACAGTCAAGGGTGGAGGAACAGAGACACCTTTGCAGATTGGACCTGTTCTGAATGGGAGCCACAGGCCACCTCTCTGAGTGAGACACCTTAGTTGTGGGCAGGCATGGTCTTGTGTAATTCACATGCCCCAGGTCCGGAATCCTAGTTCTACTTACTGGTAGGAGTGGTGGGTGTGAGGTTACTCAGAAGTATAGATCCTAGGCTAGTGGCATTAACCAGAACAGAAAATTCTTGTTTCTGCTCTCTTTTTCTGTGGCCTAAACTCAGCCCTGTTTTTCTTCCACCACCTCCTCGTACATATCTCTGACTCATTCTTGTAACTGCTGCTTGTTGTGCCTCGCCATGTTCTTCGGGGGCAAAGTGGCCTGCCTCACAGGCGGAGGATGAGGTTAGATGGCCTGGTGACTGTGGAACTCTTAGGTCATGCCTGGCCTCTCTGGGGAGGAGAGTTCTGGGTGGGTGTAATAGATTGATTGCGAAAGTGGTACCAGTTCTGCACACCCACACATCCATCCATTTCCTGTGCAATTATATTTTGCAACTCTTTCCATCAAGAAATGGCATCTCTATCTTCCCTCCACTCCCCTCGAATCCATTTTGGCCGATAGAATGTGATGGAAGTGATGGTGTTATGATTCTGAGCCTAGGCCTTAAGAGGCCTTGACTCTGTTGCTTCATTTCTTGGAACCTGCTTCTGCTGTATGAGAGCAAGCCTGGTTGGCCCACTGGAGGAGGAGTCATCCCAGATGTGGCCGACCTAGAGCAGCCAACACCCTGCAGCCCACCAGCGTGAGCGAGGCCAGCCCAGATCAGCCCAGCCCAGCATAGGTTGGCAGAGCCAAGCCCCAGCCAACCTATAGTTCATGAAAGGTAATAAGTGAGTGTTGTTCTCAGCCACTACATATTGGGGTGATTCGTTACACTGCTGACACAGTAGGTGCTTGTGGTCTCTCGTGTGTGTGTCCTGAACACGAAACTGCACCACCACCCCAGGGCTGGGCACAGACTCTGGAGTGAACTGTCGAGATTCAGCTGGATCCATTGCCCTGTCCCTAGGGAGGTGGTCTTGGACAGAGGAAGCAAAGTAGGTGGCTTTGGAAAGGAGGGGACAGGGAAGTGCCCAGGATGAGCAGGTCCTTGCACATGGGTGAATATCAACACAGGGCTAGCACAAAAAATCCTTTTTTAATTAAGTTTTTATTTTTTTAAGTCAAAGTTATATCTGTACCTGAACTAAAGAGTTAAATAGTTCGATGTGACATTACAAACACTAGTAGGCCTCTGCCTGTTCCCTTCTCCCCGGTTCCTGCTGCCCAGACACAGGACTTTCAACTTAAAAAAACAAACAAAAAAAACAGCGTATACACATACTAATCCCTCTGAATAGTGTGTGCATCTTGCTGTTGACGTCCCGCCGTGGCAGACGTAGCTCCTTATCCCCTCCCGTCCCCACGTACCTGCCTTCTCCCTGACCCTTGTATCCCAGTGTCCTTAAGTCATGATTTGGTGAAACTAACGTTCACTTTTTGCTTGCTATTATGACTCTGCAAATGCTCTTCACCACTGAGCTATGTCGGAACCTGCGCCAACTTCGACTTTCTCGTACAACTTTTCCCTGCGTGAGCTTTTCCGTGACTGCCGTGAGCCCCAGGGGGGAGCGTGGGTGGGGTGGGAGAGGCACATTCTCAACTCTTCACCCACCCCATCCCTATGCCTGAGAGAGACAGAGACAGAGAAATAGACATAGAGACAGAGAGAGAGAGAGAAACAGAGACAGAGATAAAGGCAAAGAGACAGAGGCAGGCCCGGGCCCTCCCAGAATTGGGGAAGGCCACTCTCCTGGGGGCAGATGGCTCAAGGCCACTGGTTAGGCCTCATTTGCCAATGGGGTGGGGGTGAGGACTCCTGTGGCCTTGGGGCCGCATCTGTGTTGGGGACCTCTGTGAGCTCTGGCTCCTGCATCACCAGGTGACGGTCACTTTGCGTCCTTCTTGGGCTTTCTCACATTCCCCCATTTCGGAGGGGCCCGAGAGTGTGGGACATAGATGGTGCCCAGGTTGAGGATGGTACAGGGTGGCGTGAAGGTGACTGTGAGCCCGTTCTCGCTTCCTTGGCTTCTCCGTCAGGGTCTGGAGGGCCAGGGTGTGTGGTGAGTTCAGTGCTGACGCCTGCCTTGGGGACTTATGAGTGAGGAGGTTGTCGGGAGAGCCGGGTTCTGGCGGGTGCCTGCAGGGGGGTCCGTGCTGCGGAAGCCACAGTCCCACGCACGGCGGGGAACCGAGGGACCCGATGACAGGGAGCCCCTGGCCAGGCCCCGGTGCCCGGCACGCACAGCCCAGAGGGTCTGAAGGGCCCCGGGGCACGACCGAGTTGCAGAGAGGCCCCTGAGAGACACAAACCTCCCTCCACACCGGAACCCGTGTGCAGAGGCTTGTGGTGGCTTCATTCATAATCGTCAAAACCCGGAAACAACCCCGACGTCCTTCAACTGGCACAAGCAGTGACCAGTCCATGTGACGGAACACTGCTCGGCAAGTCCAGTGAACCAACTGCAGACGTCCCTGACTTATGGCAATTCATATGATTCTTGACTTTACGATGGTACGAAACCATCGCAGTTTCAATGCAATTTACATATTTAATAAATTACAGAAACACTCAACACTTTATTATAAAATAGGGTTTATGTGAATTGATTTTGCCCAACTCTAGGCTCATGTAAGTGTTCTGAGCACCTTTAAGGTAGGCTAGGCTAAGCCGTGACATTTGGCAGGTTAGGTGTATTAAGTGCGTTTTCTTTTTTTAATAATAATTATGGGTGCTTAATAGTGATGGGTTTATCCTAAGTTGAGGACAGTCTGTACTGACACGCTGTCGTGGCCAAGTCCCGAACGCAGCGTGCGAATCGGAAGAGCCAGACACGTGGCTACACACAATGATCATGTTGGTCCGACATTCTGGAAAAGGCGAAAGTGCCAGACAGAAAACAAATGAGTTGCTGCCTGGGGCCGGGGGGTGTGGGAGGAGGAGATGGCAGAGCTGCAGGACGGAATTGTTTGGGCGGATGGAAGTGTTTTGTGTCTTGATTACTGTAGCGGTTACACAACTCAATGAATTTGCCAAAGCTGTTAGGATAGTACTCTGCAAAAGGTGAATTTTGTTGCATATAAGTTATCCCTCCATCCCTAAAAAAGCCCTACAAACTAATGACAACTAAAAGTTCCATTTAGGTTAGTGTTTGGTAGTTATGCTGGGGAATTGCCAGGGCCAGATGGAGGAAGAGGAGAAGGAGGAATAAGAGGAGGAGGAAGCCGGGCGTGGTGGCTCACGCCTGTAATCTTGGCACTCTAGGAGGCTGAGGCAGGAATATCGCTCAAGACCAGCAGTTCGAAACCAGCCTGAACAAGAGCGAGACCCCGTCTCTACTAAAAATAGAAATAAATTAATTGGCCAACTAAAAACATATATAGAAAAAATTAGCCGGGCATGGTGGCGCATGCCTGTAGTCCCAGCTATTTGGGAGGCTGAGGCAGGAGGATCGCTTGAGCTCAGAAGTTTGAGGTTGCTGTGAGCTAGGCTGATGCCAGGGCAACAGAGTGAGACTCTGTCTAAAAAAAAAAAAAAAAAAAAAGAGGAGGAGGAAGCAGGCTGGGGCTGAGATTCGGGGTGACCTCATATAAGTGGCGAGTTTGAACAGCCTATATTCTCCGTGTGAGGCCTTCTCTGTCTGCTGGGAAACTGTGAGGGTAAGGGCCAGCACTTCTGGTACATTCTGTGGAGACACCAGCAATGCTGCAAAGAAAGGAGAAGCCCCTGAAATCGTACCTGCTGTTCTCTTACGCCACTGACCTGTGGCCATTTCCCTTGACCAGAAAGGAGCCAGGCAGGGGGCAAGGGGATGGAATAGAACCCGGTCGGAGACTGAATTTCAGAGCTGGCTCTGCTGCTGTCTAACTCGGCCCCATCTGCGCGATGGGGACAACAGAGCACGCCTCACAGAGTTCAGTGATGGATAGGTGAGGTGACCTTGTTGAGAGCGCTGAGCCCCCTGTGGGTGTCGACTTGCAGGGGTGGCCGCCAGCAGGCAGGGTTTGAATTCCTGACCCACTCGTTAGAAGCTGTGTGACCTTGGATGACTGTCTTAAACTTTCTGGACCTCAATTTCCTCATTGATAAGCTGAGATTTTATGGTCCCATAAAATTGTTGTGAGGATTCAATGACTATAAAGACCTGAGCCCTGGGCCTAGCACATAGTGAGCTCTCAGGAAGAGCTAGCCTGTTATCATAAGGTTGCTAAGTCTAGAAAATAGGACTCCCCATTAGTTTGGAATTGCAGATGAATAACGAATGAATTTCAAATGAAAACTCTTTTTGGCATAAGTATGTCCCATGCACTATTTGGGATATACTTATGCTAAAAAAATCATTCATGATACTATTATACTAAAAGGAATATTGGTTGTTTATCTGAAATTCAGATTTAACCAGATGCTCGGTATCTTACCTGGTAACCCTGCTACGAGGGAAGTGGATTAGGGATAATCAGAGGACAGGACTAAGCGTGAAGTTGAGTGGAGGGTGAATGATCTGCTTTTTTAATCTCCCCTGCGGCCAGAGTCATCCATGGAACGATGGAATCTCACCTCCTTCAGGAAGCCCGGGTGACGTGGGAGCCCACACCGCCTGTGCAGTCCCTGTCCTGCTTTTGTTCAGGCCCAGGGCTGCCAGCTGGTGTCACCGTAACTCATCCTGGGCTGGGGCAGCTGCTGGCTGCTCTGAAGTCGTTACTGGTGTGTGAGGGTGTCCCTGAGGGGCAGCCACCAGGGCTGGGTGGTCCCCAGGCCGTGGGTGCGGTGAGCGGTGAGCTCGGAGGAGCCTCGGTGCCTGAGGCTGGTGGCTGAGTGGCGGCGCTGCTCTTACATAATCGGTCTCTCTCCTCCTTTCTCTTTCCAGAGCCAGATTTCACACTGAGCAGCTGCAGTCGGAGAAATCAGAGAAAGCGCCACCCGGCCCCAGATTCCAAGGGGCCTGCCGGGGACTCTCTCATCTTCCTTGGGAAGCAGGACCCTGAGGCTGCATCTCAGACCGGCTCCTGGGCTGCCATGGGGCTCTCGGCTGCCGCCCCCCGGCTGTCCTCCGTGCTGCCAGGCAGATAAGGGTGGCCGCTGCCCCAGGACCACCTGCCCTCTCTGCTGCCTGGCTGCTCCTCCAGGGCCAGCCCTTCCCCGACTTGGTGGCCACCTTTGCCGACCCGAGGCCATGTAGGCCCCGCTCGGGCCTCTGTGGACACACCGCCGGGGATAGCGCCTCTGCTCTCTGGGGACCCCAGTGCACCACCATGCCCCGGGGCTTCGCCTGGCTACGCTGTGAGTACCGGGGGTCCCTGGGGACCTGCTCTGGAGGTCTTGGTCCAGAGCTGGGCTCTGCTGTAACCATAGCAACCAGGGCATCTTGCTGGTGAGAAGTTGAGATGCTTCCCAGCTTGACGGTGGGTGTCACCGGGGACTCCCACGGCTGCCCTCTGCCCTGTTTGCAGCTGACCCCAGGCAAGCAGGGTGTGAGGCTTGGGCTGGTGGGCACAGTCTGTGGGGTGGCTGTAGGATGGGGCAGATGGCCGTATTGCACCTTTGCTGGGTGGAGGCAGCGGTAGCCAGAGCATTTCCAGCCTCCCTGGGTGTGGCCAGTGGGGGTGGGGCAGGGACACGTGAGGGTGCCAGGGACTCAAGACCCATGGGAGAAGTGTGCCGGGTGCCTGGGGAAGAGGCAGCCTGCTTCCCTCTGCCCCTCCATACATAATAGAACAAAATTTAAAAGCAGAAAGATGACAATGTTGTCACTAAAAAGAAAAATAAGTTGAAATGAGGACAGAGAAAAAGGGATCTGGAAGCCTCTCTGGAAGCCTGCTGGGTGGGAGGCCAGACCGAGATCTCTCCGGTCTCCAAGATTCGATGTAATTGACTCCAATTCAGCACATTTTTCTGGTGCCACCCACATGCCTGCTTGAGAGTCACTGCCATGACAACAGGGACCTTGTCTCTCTCGTGCCTCTGTCTCCACTGCCTGGCACGGAGCTGAGCACTCGGGGGCTGCTGGACGTCAGGCAGAGTTCTGGAAGCGTCCAGGCCATGAGCAGGGGCAGCGCGTGGGTGAGGTGCTCCTGGGAATGACCTCACTGGCAGGACAGTGTCCACCGTACAAGGACACTGGGGTGGTGGGGATGGCGCTCCAGGCAGAGGGGATGTTGTGGGCAAAGGCTCAGCCCGGGACCCTGAGAGGCCGGGCTGGGGCGCTGGTTTGGGCCCAGGTGGCCGAGGCCCTGAAAGCCAGGCAGGGAGTGTGGCCTCCTTGTAATGGGGCGCCCGGGAGGATTAGAGAGCAGGGGGTGGGCCTGGTACTTGGGGGTCACTCTGCTTTTGAGCATCAATCTGGCGGTGCTTGTAGGACTTGCTGTGACCACTGTCTGGGCAGTTCCGGAGATGGAGGGAGAGCAGAAGGGCGAGGTGGGGGCAGAAAGCTCCTGGAGGCAGATCTGAGAACCCGGCAGGACTGGCCAGGGGTAGGAGAGCAGAGGGGCTGCGTGCTGGGGAACATCTCTCACGGTTCTGGAGACCAAGTGTGAAACCTGAGTGTCGGCAGGGCCGCTCCCTCCCAAAGGCTCTAGAGGAGGCTGGAGCCTTCCTGGTCTCTCGCAGCCCCTGGTGGCTCCGGGCACTCCTTGGCTTGTGGCAGCATCGCTCTGATCTGCCTCTGCCTTCGTGTGCCTTTTGCTCTGTGTGTCCCTGTCCTCTCTCCCCTTCTTACAAGGACACAAGTCACTGGACTTTGGGCCTTCCCTAAATCCAGGGTGACCTTGAGATTGGAAATACGGTCCTTGCATAGGAAATTAAACAAGGTCACATTCCGAGGTTCCGGATGAATGTGGATTTGTGGGCAGGGAAGGCTATCAAACCCACCACACAGGCTCAGATTTGGTCCCTAGGGGAGGGGGTGTCAAGCCTCATTTCTCACGGCACAAAGGGTCATCTCAGGGAGGGGGCTGGTCCCCCTGCCATCTGCTCCAGGCCAGGGAGCCAGGAAGGGGGCTCAGACTGACCTTCCTTCAGCCTCCTCTTCTGGCTTCCGGGTCCTTACACATGGGGGGGAGGGGAGGGGACAGGGTGTCCTTCTGACCAGGGTCAGGGGTTGCATTGGCTGTGGGATCCTGGGGTGCAGAGACTGCGAGGAAGAGTGGACTTGAGATTAGCTCAAGGCTTTGCTGTCCCTGCCTGGGACCCCCATTTTTTGGCCTGTTTCTCTGGGTAGAGGCAGCAGAAGAGAACTTAAAATTAGAAATGGTGGTTGGTTGCAGACTTAGAGGAGGGCTGCCCAGTTTGGGGAAAGGCAGATGTCTATGGACAGCGTTTGTGGGGTGGCCGTGTGTCCGCCCGTGCCAGGCTGAGAGGCTCAGTGTCACTCCAAGACAAAATCCCTGCCCCGAGGGCCCCAGAATGGGACACAGAGAAGGGTGGCTGGCATAGGACTGGGGGGAGGAGTGGGCAGCCGGTAGTGACGGCCACATGACACAGAAGACCCGGTGTGGACAGAGACACTGATGTTTAAAGAAAATATGGATTTTTATGTGAAATCCCTGTGCCCTAGAGGTGGCCCTTTCTTGGGACACCAGCTTACAACTGGCACTCTAGATCCATGGTTCTCAAAGTGTGGTTCTCGGCCAGTAGCAAGAGCTTCTTACCTGGGAACTTGCTAGAAAAGCAGGTTCTCTGGCTCCACCCCAGATGACCCGTGCGTACCTGCACCCCACCCCACCCCGGGATTCCGACGTCTGGTCCCACTTCTGCTGCTTGAGACAAATCCCCAAACACACATGTAAAGTGTCTGGGGCGCTGGACCATGCTGTGGGTAACCGTGTTGTGGACTCACATGCCAAGGTCAAGGTAGTGAACGAACCGAGCAGGTGGTGCTGGAGACAGAGATCGGTGGGGGCTGGCGTAGGCGGCTGGGGGCGGGGGGAGACCCTGTAGCAGGGGGTGAAGAATCTGGGTGGGAGTTTGAAAGAGGTCTGCCCTGGGAGAGAGCGCAGGGCAGGGCAGGGTGTGAGTCAGGACCCTGGAGGCAGGAATGATCTTGACCTGCGGGGCCAGTGCCAAGCTGGGAGGGTTTACGACTCAGAGACCAGGCAGAAAGCAAGCAGATGTTGAGGGTGCAAACGTTGGTTCAGTTCGTGTGTTTGTCCCTTTGTCCCAATACTGTGTCAGGTACGTGGGAAAAGAGAGAAGGGGAGGAAACGCAAGATGATTGAAAACTTACAACTTTGTAAAAAAATGTGGTTGTCAGAGTTCTGCTGGGCAGAAGGGCTGCTGCCCACACAGGACCCAGGACCTGATTAGTCCTGAGGGTCTGAGTCGCGGGAGGGGTCCCGAAGGAATATGGGCCAGGGGGCAGGGCAGGGGTGGAGAAGGAGGGGTGGGGAACAGGTGGTGTGGCCCCCGGCCAGTGGGGCTGTGAGTACAAAAGTCTTCTAGGTGCCAGGAAGTGAGTGGGGAAAGTCCGATCCGTAATTCCTGCTAACCAGGGTGGATCTGGGAGGTTACTCAGCCTGCTTGGCTATTTTGCAAAATAAATAAATAAATAAATGGATAATTATTGCTTTTGACAATAACTATAAAAATGGATTATAGAATATAAAAAATGTCCTACAGATGCGAAGATAAACATTTTTTAAAATCTCCCATAGAGATTCAGTACATTTCTTTTCACCATGTTTTCCAAGCACACATGTATATAATGATCAAAATTAAAATCATGCTATGTTCACAGATAGTGCTGAATCACGTTTTTAAACTTCACCAAGCTTATCGTATTTTTCTCATCACATAAACACATCTTTGATAAGTGATTTTTATTGGCTACATTTGTTATTATGGACTGTCTAGGCATTTATAGACTTTCACTATTACAAAATAACACTGCAGAGTTAATCTTTGCCTACACATCTATTGGTTATTTCTCTCTTTTTTCTTTCCTATTTATTCCTAGAAGTGAGTTTAGTGGGTCAAAGGGTGTGGGCATTTTTAAGGCTTAGTGATTTGAAGGGTGTGGACATTATTAAGTCCATTAATAACAAAAATTGCCAGATTGCTTTCTAGGATGAGAGCATCTGCCTCACCACTTTGCCAGTGTCATTAAAACACAATTAGCTGGGTGTGGTGGCACACACCTGTAGTCCCAGCTGCTCGGGAGGTCAAGGCGTGAGGATTGCTTGAGCTCAGGAGTTCGAGGCCAGCCTGGGCAACAAAGCAGGACCCTCTCTCTCTTTCTCTCTCTCTCATACACACACACCCCTTTCCATTTGGATAGATGACAAATGGCATCTGATTGTTTCAATGTGAATTTTTTTATCTTATTACTGAGGTTGATATTTTGGATACGTTCCTAGTCCATTATGTGTTGTTCTTTCTGCTCTGATGGACTTTAAACTCTTACTCATATTTGTTGCAAATTCTTAGATTTTTAAGTCTGTTCAGCTTCGCTGAAGTCACCAAGGCTGTTTTTGAAGTCACAGTGACCCCCAGTGGTGGCAGTGGGGAATGTTTCAGAAGGCAGCCGCTCATGTGTTGCAGGAAGAGAAACCACCAGCATGAGACCTGCTTAGCATCCCAGAATGACCATCCGGGAAAGCGCCGCGGGGCTGCTGGCACGTTTAACTGAGAGGCATGTTAAGGTCACGTAGAGCAGGGAAGGAAGTGGCTTGGATGACCAAAGTGTCAATTGTAGAGTTGAAACCAAAATCCACATCTCCCGAATCCCTGGGTGGAAAATCTAGTAAAAGCCTTCGAAAATGTCACCCCTGGCTTGAGGGACTGAGATTGTCCTGGATGGGACAATCCAGTTTGCCCCTGCCCTGTGGGGCAAGAGTAGGGAGACCCTAGGGTGTGCCTCCCGGGGAACACTGCTGGTCAGGGGTGGGGGGAACGTGGTCCATGTGGAACTACACGAGCCTGCCCGTTCTGCGCCCAGCTCTGCCTCCCAGACGTCCCTGTGACCCGTGCACAGGGATGACAGTCACGTTCAGCTTTGCGTTCTGGGGCGGTGTGGGTGCAGCGCATGGGGCTGACGTGCTCTTGTCGGGTGTGGTCCACAGATCTCAGCATCCTCCTTGGCATGGCCCTGGAGGGTTTGGAGGTGTGGTCCCTGACCCAGAGGGAGGAGTGCGCCGTCACCGGCTTTCTACGGGACAAGCTGCAGTACAGGAACCGGCTTCAGTACATGGTAACTACATGGGCACCAGCCATGCCCCTGTTCCCCAGCCCCTGGCTCACCTGGCGCAGGGCTCTGGACATTCAGGGCCCCTTCTAGGACCTGTGTCAGCCTGAGCTTACTGTGGCCTGTTTCCATGCCTTTGTCCAACACACAACCTGTGGGCCGGGTCTGTGCTTACTGACCCCTCTCCAGCCATCTCCCAGGGCCTCCGCCCATCCTTGATCGCACCTTTGACCCCACTTCCACGTGGCACTGGTCCTGTGACTCAGGAATGGGCTCTAGGAGCTCTCTGGGCAACCCCAGGCACTTACCAGCAGGGGAGGTAAAGACCTAGAATTTGGGATGTTCTGTTCTTTTTGTAGAGTAAAGACACCCATGTGGCTCTATATGTCTTTTTTTTTGAGATGGAGTCTCACTCTGTTGCCCAGGCTAGAGTGCTGTGGCATCAGCCTAGCTCACAGCAACCTCAAACTCCTGGGCTCAAGCCATCCTCCTGCCTCAGCCTCCCGAGTAGCTGGGACTACAGGCATGCACCACCATGCCCGGCTAACTTTTTCTATATAGATTTTTAGTTGTCTGGCTAATTTGTTTCAATTTTTAGTAGAGACGTGGAGTCTCGCTCTTGCTCAGGCTGGTTTCGAACTCCTGACCTAGAGCAATCCTCCTGCCTCGGCCTCCCAGAGTGCTAGGATTACAGGTGTGAGCCACTGAGCCTGGCTGCTCTATATGTCTTAAATTTTTTTTAAATATTAAAAAATTTTTTTTCCTTTAGAAATGAGGTCTTGCTTTGTTGCTCAGGCTGGTCTTAAATGCCTGGGCTCAAGCGATCCTCCTACCTCAGCCTCCTGAGTAGTTGGGACTACAGATATGCACCACAGTGCCTGGCTATCCTTTTTTTTTTTGACAGATTGAGAGATAATTCCCGTAGCATACAATTGAAAGTGTACCACTGAATGGTTTTTGTGAGTCGTGCAACCGTAACAAGTTTTAGAACATCTTTACCCCCAGAATAAATACATCTTTTTTTTTTTTTTTTGAGACAGAGTCTCACTCTGTTGCCTGGGCTAGAGTGAGTGCCGTGGTGTCAGCCTTGCTCACAGCAACCTCAAACTCCTGGGCTCGAGCAATCCTCCTGCCTCAGCCTCCCGAGTAGCTAGGACTACAGGCATGCGCCACCATGCCCGGCTCATTTTTTC
>CAUYPO010138242.1:0-17624 GCA_963574435.1 Cheirogaleus major | reverse complement strand
GGCATAGTTTGGAATTAAAATCAGTGCAGACTTTTCTTAGATGGATTAAGCTTCTAATGTCCAATAGATCATTCGTCCCTTAATTTGGGTCTCTTTTTTTATTTCAGCATATTATAGGGGTACAAATGTTTAGGTTACGTATATTGCCCTTTCCCTCCCTCCCCACTCCCCTGAGCCAGAGCTTCAAGCATGTCCATCCCCCAGACTGTGCGCATCGCACTCATTATGTATGAATTTGTGTCTCTTAATAATGACAAATCAGATACCCAGATTTTGTGAGATCTCTCCCATATTTTATTTTTGTGTAAAAATATTAAACAAAATAGTCCAAACTTCTCTACTCTGGCAGCAGATCAATATGACTGCATTCCTTACTCAAAACTTGTTACAAATATTCAAAGTGATGCAAACCCACAACATTCACTGGCATTTTCTGTTTTATTATGAAGCAAGCCCATGTACTCCTCACCACCCTAAGCAATGGTTACACTAAATATGAGAAAACAGATTGAGAGTCACTATAAACTGAATGTTTGTGTCCCCTAAAAATTTATGTGTTGCAACCTATATCCCCAATGTGGTGGTGTTAGGGGCTGGAGTCTTTGGAAGTAACCAGGTCATGAGGGTGGAGCCCTCATAAACGGAATTAGTGCCTGTGTAAGAGGAGAGACAAGATAGCTCACCTCCCTCTGTCTGTTTTCCCCCATGGAACCCACAGGTCATCTATACACCGGGAAGCAGGCCCTCACCAGATACTGGATCTGCCAACACCATGATCTTGGTTTTTCAGCCTCCAGAACTGTGAAAAATAAATGTTTGTTGTGTAAGGCCCCTAGTCTACGATAATTTGTTATAGCAGCCTGAAACGACCGGAATAGGAGCATTTAATTAGCAAGTGCATGAGTGAGAATTTCAGGGCTGGCTGTCTGACAACAGAGTCCATGACTCGAACCAGTGCATGGTGACCTATTTACTACATATGGGTACACAGCAGCATCTCAAACATGTTGAACAATTTCCTGAGTCGCTTAATTAAAGTTGTGTGCAGTAAATTCATTGTGAAATATATTACTGACATATTTCCATTGATCACAGGAGCAAGATAGTCAAATGCAGGCTTTATCATGTCACTTGTCACTGATCTATTCACCAGACACCTAAGACCCAGCCTACTTGCTAGGATGAATACATTGCACAGAGTAAACTCTTAATTAGATGGGAAATAAGCCGAGAATTATCACAAGATATGGTTCCAAGTAAATTGTGGATGAGAACAACTGTTCCACTAACACTACTAAAAGCCAGTGGCAATGCACACAATCTACATGTTTGAAAGGGCAAGTTAATTCTCAAAGCGTCCTGAATTAATCTTCAAGTTTTTCCATACTGCAAACACCCAACTTAAAGTTCCAGAGAATGGCATTTCATAGACCTTCCTCATTCCGGTGTTTTTGTTTTTGTTGTTGTTGTTGTTGTTGTTGTTGTTGTTGTGTGGCATTAGAAACTTTCATAACCTTTCTGGGCTTTGGTTTTCTACAGATATAGTTGTCACATCACCATTTTGAGGATGAAATCAGATATGGGACATGTAATGTTTGGTTAATATAAGATAATTCTATTGTCTCCCTTTTCTCCCCACTCTATTAAAATTCTCCACTTATGATCACAGGGTTAGTTGACCTCAGACACTGAGAAGGGTAAATTGAGAAGCTTGGCATATATCCTTTTCTTAAGTTACTGGAGAAAGTTCCCATCCCCCCTTCAGTTCTGGCCTTTCTGTTGAGAGTTGCTGGTGGACACAGGTTTCCAAGTGTTTCACAGAAGTGCACTGCAAGTGATGGGACAACCACTACAGGCTCCCGCTAACCCCCTGCTGAGGAGCACACTCGCCTGTCAGAAAGCAGCAAGTTAGTGAACAAGCTCAAGGAGCTATGTGCTAACTTGTTATCCTCCTCCCAGGAGAACTCTCCTCCCATGTGTGTCTTACAAGACTTTGAAGTGTAAGAATTGCTGAATCAATCTATCTCCATTTTGTATGGAAACTTCCTGACTAAACTCATTCCCATCACCAAACAACCCCCTTCCTTAAGAAGTATTCAAGATTCAAAGGGATGGGAAGATTATATATATAAATGCAAACTTTGACATCAATTGAAAGATCTGGGTCTTCCATCATATGCTCCAGTGATCTGGCCAGTTTCTGGGGGCCCCTGGAGAGTTCCTTGGACAAGAATCACTCTCCATTAGTGTCAAAAAGTGTGCTGATGGATTCAGATATGCCCTCCACCCTGGGAGCAAGAATACTGATTTGATCAGCACCCCCCTTGGTAGGGCATACCCGAATCCACATATATGATCCCCACTCTGTGATTCCCAGCCATTCTTCTGGGGCAGAGTTTGCATGCATGTGTGTGTAGCACATGTGTGTTGGTTTGCGGCAGACCAGGCTCTTAGGACCAGCTGCTCAGCCCTCTGTGCACTATTGCCCCAATTGGAGATGCACAGTAGTACTCTTCTTAACATTTTGGAAGTCAGGGTGCGTCTCATAATTGATTTGTATATTTAATGTAATTCTTTTCCATTTGTGCTCTGGAAAGCTTTTATTAAGTCGATAAAATGTTTCAGAATCATTGCCCTCTGAAAATCAACAAAATAGAGTGTGTACTCCCAAGCACTGAGCCTTAGGAGATAAAATGAATACCAACATGATATAAATGCCGCTTATCACACAGCGAGAAATGAAGTGTCCCGCTCTAGGGATACAAGCTGCATCAACTTCACAGCGTGCAGGTCACCATCCATCCCTCTCCGCAGATAAGGACATGCTAGAAAGCTGCAAAAGCTCTGTTCCAGAAGACCAAGATTTGGAAAATTAAACTCTCTTCATGGCTTTGTTTCTTAAACAGGTTGCTTACAGCTCATTTCAATTCAGTTTAATCTCTTTCCTTTCTAAGTAGAACTCATTTAAGTGATCACTTTCCTATGGTTGGAAATGTACTTTATAGTTAATGAAATGGCAAAGAACTTGATGCACATCAATTATTTTCTTGTTTTGCTTTATTTTAAATGATTTCATTAGAACCATTCCTCAAATAGGGGACTCTAGGTCTAGTTTAAAGTCCTTTATTCATATGCCAAGCTAGCTTTGAAAAATGATACAGTAATTATAAATATTAGCAAGGTATGATTATACTAGTCTCACAATCAACTCATCAACATTTTTTATTTGGTTAATTTCAGAACATAAAATATCCCAACATCATTTTATTCTGCATTTCCTTGGTTGGAAATGACCTGACTTGACAATATTTCATGTATGTTGTTTTACTAATTGTATCAGTGAGAATTTCTACTTTCAAGGTACCAACGATACAGAATCAAACAGAATAGATACATGTTTTACCTTCTGTGCCATCTGGGTCCTGCAGGAAGCAGAGAAGGAGACAGAGTTGGCATGCCGAGAAACGTAGGGAGAGCAGCTGCGAAGGGTGAGTGGGGGAAGGGGGGTGGGTGGAGAGCCGTGGCTAAGAACGAGAGGAAGGGAAGGGCGGGGCAGGAGGAGCCAGAGTGTGGAGACCCCTTGAGAGCATCTTGTTCAGCGCTGTGGGCGGTCCTGGGCAAAGAGTGGCCCATGAAGGAGGCCAAGGCTGGACTGTCCTCACTGCTGCTCTCCTGCCATGCTCAGTCACTGTGGGAGAGCCCCTGGGTGGATGAAGCAGTGACTCCCACAGGTGGGGCACCTGGTGCCTGTCAGCTGCCTACGCTCTGAGCAGCAGCTGTCCCTGGGAGGGACAGGGGAGCGAGGCACCTCCTGGCAACCACTCCTCCTGGAGCTGACGTTACAGTCAGAGGGAAGGGAAATCAGCAAGTAAGTGGCAAACACTGAATTCCGAGTGACGAGTGCTTTGGAGAACAGTACAGCAAAGAAGGACATGCACGAGGGCAGGAAAGTTTACCATTTTTGTGTTATGTTGTCATGTTCATTTTTACATTTGTCAAGTCCTTGTGGAAAACAGGAGACATTTGAGAAGACGTCCAAAGGAGGTGCGGGAGGAGCGCCGTGGAGATCCGGAGCTGTCCAGGCAGCGGGAGGGCGAGGACCCCTCGGCACCTTCGGGAAGGGAATGGTGGAGCAGTGAGCACAGCCGGGGGAAGTGGGCCCAGGAGCGGTGGAGGGAGATGAGGTCTGAGGGTGCCCTGCAAGCTTTTGCTCTGGTTGGGAAGAGAAGCCACAGGAAGCTTCGATGGGAGCAGTGAGTGTCCCAGCATGGGAGCTGTACCCCCAGGCTCCTGCCACAGAAAGTCATGACATCGGCCAGCCACGCCCAGGCGTTTCCAGCAGCCCGCATGTGTAGGAGACATCTTCAGTAGCCCAAGGGAGAAAAAAAGGAATCCAAGGGTACCGGATCATTTTTATTTTAGTGATTTTTGCAAAGTGAGACTTTTCCTGAAAGACCTCCAAATTGAATATCTCTAATCCAAAAATCTGAAATCAGAAATGCTGCAAGATTCAAAACTTTTTGTTTGCCAACATGATGCTCAATGAAAATGCTCATTGGAGCAATGTGGACTTCAGTTTTTTGGATTAGAGATGCTGAACTGGGTTCAGTAAGAACAAAACTACACAATGTTTTTACAGAAATGCAAATTTTATAATGCAAACATTCCAAAATCTGAAAAAATGTGAAATCCAAGACACTCCTGGTCCCAAACATTTCAGATTGGACATACTCAATCTATAATTATTTATGCTAAAAACAGCTCTTAGTTGATCTTTCCTCTTGCTGCTTCATTTGCTTATTACTTGTTTATACTTAATCATCTTAGAAATACTTCAAGTTCTTACAAATAATTGTGCATACTCATGTGCTTTTATTTGCTTTCTTGCGTGCATTCCTGTTCCCGCACTTAGGGAAGGGTGGGGGCCCTGCCTGCTTCAACTCACCCTCTGGTCCATTACTTCTTAATAAAAGACAGTTCTAGAACATATTAAAAAAACAAAACAAAACAGAATCCCCTAATAATACAATCCTTCATTTTTCCGAGAAGAAGATTTGTTAAATGCTTTAGGCCAAATTGAATGCATTAATTTTTCTGTGACATGGTTGAAATCAATTTTTACTTAATAAGTTTTCCTTTACCACATGTTTAATTTTGTATGAAATAAACCAAATATGCTAATTTGAAAATACTAATTTTCCTTGCTCTGTTGTTCTGAAACAATGTTATTCAAAGTCTTCGTCTTAAAACATTGTTTCTAGCACCACAAGAAACACTTCTGAGTCATCAGATACAGTTTCCAGAACACATTGTATTCAGTTCTATTTAAATACTTTGTAATACTGCCTTTCAGAATTCATTTACCGATGTCGACTTATCTCTACTTTACAGAGAAGGTGAGTGGATGGCTGGCTCAAAATGCCCAGCTCGTAATGGTGGACTCTTTCTCAACCCTTGTCTATGTGGACATACAGCCACATTCTCGACCATGCTGGTACTGTTTTTCTAAGGTTTTCTTTCTATAAAAACATTCTGCAGTTATGTTCTTATTGATGAATTTTAAAACCCTTCCCTAATGTTTCATGAAAAAATCATATCCAAGCTAAGTGGAATCCATCAATTTACCTGCTAACAACCGACATTATCACAGCCAGCCCTCCCACCAGAGAGTGGCACATCAATCTCTTCACTTAAGGCCATTGCAGGTATGTTAGAGGGAGACAAAGAGACGCACAGGAGAAAAAGTCCACGAGATAGAAGCAGAGGGAGCAGAATCAGAGAGAGGAGATGCTTTTATATTTCCCCAAAAAACTTTAGTCATTTTCTGCATAAAGGTCATGCATCTCTTCTTAAATTGGTTTCTAAATATTTCATATTTTTGTTTCTATTGTAAATAGAATTCCCTTATAAATGATGCATTCTAGGTTGCTGCTGGCATGGAAGAATGTAATTGATTCTAGGTGTGTTTATTTTATGTCTTAATGAAATTTTTATTAGGTCTGAAGTTTTCTAACAGAAATGTTTAAACTTTCCAAGGATGCTATTGTATTTATCATGACTTTTTTTTCCACTTCAGTTACTAACCTTATCTTTGTTTCTTTTAGCCAAAGTAGCCCAAATACTGCTCCTGGTGCAGCATCCTGGCTTTATTACTGATTTGGAGACTATTTCTGCTCTGTGTCTGGTGGTGATTATAGCAGAGATGACAGTAGCAGCAGCAGACACTGCCACAGTGGGTACTATGTGCCAGGTACCACTTTGAGCATTTCATCTTAAATTACTGAAGTGATTATTATCACTATGTAAATAAGGAGGGATTGGGGCACAGAGATGTGAGATAACCAGCCCAAGGTCACCAGGATTTGAACTCCAGCATTTGACTCCTGAGTCCATGCTCTTAAAGGCTAGACCAAGAAGCCCACTTTATTATGCGAATGGCATATTCTTCTCTTCCTACTCTAAGCAGTATAGTTTTAAATTGGTATTAAAATGTTTCAAATGGCTTTTTCACAGACACTGAAGTGATTTTATGGGATCTCTTTTGGAATACAATATTTTAATAAATTTGTTCATCTGGAATCACCCTTGTGTTTCTGAAACTTATCGTATTCTGTCATGGTGCATTGTTTTAATATGTTGCTCGATGTGATATATTTGAGATTTTGGTTCTTATGGTCACAGGAAAGTTTTGTTCTAAAAATCTCATAAATTGGCACGCCTTCCTATGAAGGGGCAATGCTTATCTACAACACTGTACGAAGTGGAGATATAAATTTGCATATTTTAGATTAAAAAACCAAAACAAATAATAAATATTTCTAAGTAAATCTTGTTTGGATGGAAGTTGGAACAGGAGCCATGTTACAGGGAGGGCTGTGATAACCCGTTTCTATCTGACAATCAGCAGATACTGACTCGGCACTGACTGGGTATGGAAAAGGTGTCAGCAGTCAAGCAGATAATTTTTAATGTTTGGGAATAGTTACATTTTAGGGACTGATTTAATCCATAAAAATAATAATTTTAGGAGTTGAAATTTGGCTGATCTTGTTTGGATATAGCTGTAGAGCTTGTCTCTTCATAAAGTATCTCCTGATGTTTTTAACGGGTAGGGGCTAGGCCTGGCGTCTCCCTGGAGGTCAGAGCCTCTGGGCACATTGGGAGGTCGGGGAGGAGAGACAGGAGTAAAAGTAACAATGTAACTAGTCTTAAACAGGCAGCGCCTTGCTGGGTAATCTTATTTAAGTCTTAAAATAACACTGTGGGATTACTCTATGATCCGGCAATTCTGCTTCCAGGCATACACCCTGAAGAATTGACAGCGGAGCCTCCGGGAGACCATGTTCATAGCAGCATTATCACAATACTCAAAAGTAGAAGCAACCCAGTGTCCATCAACGCATGAGTGAATAAACGAAACAGGGGTATGCATACACGAGATATTTAGCCTCAGAAAGGAAACTCTGACACATGCTAAGACACAGATGAATCTTGAGGATATTTGCTAAGTGAAATAAGCCAGTCACAAAAGGACAAATACTGCCTGATTCCACCTCTATAAGGGACCTAGAGTAGTCAAATTCACGGAGACAGGAAGAAGAATGGTTAGCCACCTGGGGCTGGGGGAAAGGGGGAGGAGGAGTCAGTGTTTAATGGGTTTGGGTTTGAGAGGATGAAGAGTTCTGAGATGGCTGGAGGTGACAATTGCGCCACATTGTAAACGTACTTGACGCAGCGGGTCGTACACTTGAAATTGGTTAGGGTGATAAAAGGAAAGCCCACCGTGGACTATAAATTGTTTTCTTTGTTTCAGGAATAAAGTGAGCTTGTCGGCAGACACACACAGTCTGTGTCAGGCTGGTGCTGCGTCTGCGGGGCTGATGACATAGCTGTCACGATAACCAGGAACACCGACACCTCGCAGCGTCTTGCTTATGGAACTGGGACAGGGACTCGTGGGCTGCAGGGCCGGGGGAGGGGTTGCCTTTCTCATCCTGCGTTGAAGTTCATGTCTCAATCCAAGGCTCTTCAGAAGTGGAACTGTGTGTGGGGTGCTGGGAAAGTGAACATATGTGGTTGCCTTAGATTGCTCAGCTGCTGTAAAAATACTCCAGACGGGGCAATTTATAAACAGCAGAAGTTTATTCCCTCGCAGTTCTGCAGGGTGGGAAGTCCAAGATGAAGGTGCTGGCAGATGTGGTGTCTGGCAAGGGCCGCTCTCTGCTCCCAAGGTGGCACCTGGTCACCGCATCCTCACAAGGTGGCAGGCAGAGGGCACAGAGGACTAGGGCATTCTCTGCAACGACTCTGGTGAGGGCGGAGAACTTGGACTCACTCCCCAAGAGGCACCGTCTCTTAATACTGTCACATTAGGAACCAAGTTCCTCATACGAGGTTTGGAGGGACACGTCCGTTCAAACGTTTGCAGCTGCCCCTCACGCAGGGGGTCCAGCGCGGGCTGCGCAGGGCATTGGTCCCTACCGGGCCCCGTCCCTCCGGCTCCCAGCACAGAGCAGCCTTCCTGTCTCACCTCAATGAGGCGCCGAGGAAGGGGCGCCTCAGCCTGTCTCTAGCTCAGGAACACTGCATTTCACAAGTCCCAGGAGGAAGGGAGTGTCCAGTGAAAGGATGCCAGCAGCCTGTGCACCTTGCGGGAAGGTTATGGTGTCTCCAGAGGGACATCTGGAGACAGGGGACTGACACTGACCTCCTCTCATTCTGAGTAAAGCCACCTCGGGCTCTTTAAACATCCCCCCGTAACCCTCTCTCTTTCCTCAACCCCCATCAGACCCAAATGTTTTGACATGTTTTCTGTTTTCCTTTCTACCCATCCAGAGGCCAGTCTTCCAGATCTTCTGACCAGCTCTAGGATAACACCAAAATCTCCCCTCTTTTCCCACCGCCATGGAAACAATTTCCTCTGACTGTCAAGGCAGCGGTGCCTCCCGAGAGCGAGCTCCACTGGCCAACTACCCCGCGTGGGACTGCGCTTAGTCCTGTTACGTATCTCTTGGCTAGAATGTTCCCATATGATGGCAGCCAAGGAGAAGAGCTTGTAATAACAAAGAGCATTTTAGTTCTGGTTTTTCCACCATAATGCTGAAATAGTGAGGTCAGACCTTTTCCTTAGAAATGAGAATGAAACTATACCACTAGCTTATGTACGTGGGGCTCTTTCATTTAACTATGATGCGTATAAAACTACAATAATCCAAACAGAAGTTTATAAGCTGTGAATAAGTTATAGTCTTACATTTCTCCCATCAAGAAATCTTATTTCTAGACTCACCTATGCTTTCTGTTCTCGTTCCCAGGTGGTCAGGGAAAGGTGGAGAGTCTGATTTACGATGTGGTCTCTGCAGTTTGGGGCTATGTGCTCCTTCAATGTCAGTTCCTGGATGATGGCGATGACACGCCCAAATGCTGATGGACGGTAAGTGTCCCTTCACAGATGAGAGCCGGCAATGAAGTACTAGCCCGCCCTGCGGTTTAGTGCTATACGCAACCGTAAGCACTCAGTGACTGGTAAATTACAGGAAGAGTTGAGTTTGAGGAGCACCCCACGAGAAAGACTGTGCAATGCTGCTTGCTCATTGCTGGAGGCGGGTGGCAGGGCCCGAAACTGGGCAGCAGAGGAGAAGCAGGAAGGAGCAGGGCGGGCAGAGGGAGGTGGTGGAAGATAGACTTCACCACCTGATGGAGTCGTCTCCGGTCGGCTGAGCTGCTGTCTTTCCAGGTGCACCGAGATCACCTTTCAGGACACGCCATCCACGGCCAAGGCTGTTATCAGGTAAGAAGAAAGTGGCTCCAGGCAGGGAGGGAGCAGTGTGTGGGCTTCACCCCCATGTCTCCCTCAGCACGACAAAAACCACCGTGTTCTTGCCTGCACCAGCGCGCCTGTCTCGTGCTCTGCCTCGGTGTGCTTGTCAACACCTTCCGGCCATCCACCCACTTCTCAGCTGACCACTTTGTGGAATCACGGTTAAGCAATCACACTATTCATTTATGAGGGTGTGCACTCAAAGGAATGGATTGAGCATTGAGATGGAAATAATTGGCTTCCAAGTAGAAGACACAAGTGCAGGGAGAAACCCAGGACATCCTTAGGAAAAATAAAAGCTTACCCCTAGACCCTTAAACACACACACAGTGCTCTGAGGACGAGGTTAGGCCATGGCTTCAGATCCTTGCAAAACAAAGCCGTGTCTACACTGCTTGTGCCGTGTATGTTTATTGCCTCTCTGCTGTGTTTTATGTGTTTTATGTTTCACCGTGATCTTGTTTATTCCATTCTGGAGATTGGGATACATATCTTCTTGGAAGCCAGCTACTTTTAGGAGCTAAGTAAAATGTTTCATATTTAACGAGTGCTGTTAGGATAAAAGCCGTGTGTTTAAGAAGCACACTGTCTGCTCTGAGACGCAGGGCTCCGTTTCGAGGTAAATATCTCCTCGGAATGAGCAATTGCACAGAGTGCTCGTGCCTCCTCCCCCCAGCTGCAGTGTGTCCCCACATCCTCCCAGGGCTCTGCCCGACGCAGGGAGCGGCTTCGTTAACCTGTCAGCTCCGCACCTGCTCTTGCGGTGATAGATGGGGAGGTCCTCCCCGTGCGAAATAAGACTCCTCCACCATTATTAATACTACCGCAGCGATTCAGAACGAGGAGCCATTAGAACAGTAATAAAAGGAGAGACTGTCATTACTTCAACCACAGAGCAGAAAACGAGTGGATTTTCCATAATTATGGACGTTTGCAGCAGCCAGGCTCCAGCCAGGAGGCAAAATGCAGGACAGCGCCAGCCCGGCAGGCTGTCCTTGCGGAAAACGGCTGGCAACAGGGATCGCACCGTGGCTTCGCAGCACTGTATGGGCCAGGGAAGTCGGTGCAGGGTCGGCATTCCTCTGATTTTTCTGCCTTGATCTCACTTGGCTGTTTAGAAAGGAGGCTGTTTAATATTTCTATTTCTATTTCATTATTGTTCATCAAACCACACACTATGTGCTTTCATACACCACCACAAACCCTGTGAACTGCAAAATATTTCTTAACATTTATGATTTCTCATTAAGTAGCAGCTATTGTCTAATCTACTAATTAAGGTGATATTTTCATTCCTATTGTCAAGGTGTAATTTGATTTGGGAGAGATGTTCTTTTTTCATTATATCCATTGGTGGTCTTGGTAGTTTCGGTAGTTGAGTTCTGTTTAAAGTCCAGCCTTACATCATAATATTCATCTGATGTCAGAACCAACTTTTTAACATGACCTTTTAGCATCAAGGCCTGAGATGCAATGCCAGCTTCAGAAGTAGGATCAAGAGAGGAATGCAAACTTCCTTAAAACAGGCTTGAGTTTATGTAATTTATACGTCACGACAGACATTCCAGGCACGACACGAATTTTGAATCTGGTGAATTTACTGATTGTTTCCGCTGCTCAGGGGCTTCCTGCTGGTAACTGACCCTCTCAGCCTCCCCACCCCACCCTTGCACTCACTGTGTCCCTCTGCCTCATTCTTCATCTGTAAAATGAGCACATTTAGCATCTAACTCTTAGAATTATTGGGGGTTTGAAGGAGGGAACATAGGTAAGGCACTCAGCTGTCACTGTGGATTCTAACCCTGTGGGAGCACCGTCTATTGGTGCTGAACTCTGTAATGGACTCGTAATAGCAGAAACATGGGGCAGGCGAGGTCTTCTCCCTGGCTAAGACCTTCTCTTGGAAGCAGGCATGGCCCGTCTGCAGGGGCCTTAGTGGGACAGGGGAGGTGGACTGAAAGCAAGCCCTGCAGAGATGAGGCCTCACTCCTCATCCAGGCTCGGAGAGGCCTTGGGCAGTCGGGTGCCTTCTGTCCACAGCTGGGGCTGCCCCTCCCCCTGCTCCCCCACTGTCCCTGAGGGAGGAGGTGTTGGCCTCAGCATCGGCAGACTCACCATAGGACCACTTTCTCCTGGAATCCACCAGTGGGTTTCCATGTGGCTCCTGAAAACTCCCACAGGTCAATGAGTGTGGTCCCCTGGAGTAGAACTGAGACAAAAGCTGTGGTCCAGGATGCTGCAAACAGAGCCTGTGAGCTCTTTCCCAGCCATGCACAACTGGTGGAAATTATTAAAACAATAGCAACAGTAATCATTTAAAGTCTTGGGCAATTTTTTCTCAGGACATACTACATATGAGAAATAATTTAGTCAAGAAAATCTAGCAGATTTTAGTGAGAACAGTAAGAGCCATGTGTTTGAGCCACGGCTCACTCTCCCCAGCAAAGCTTGATGGAACATCCCCTTCAGGAAGGTATGGCCAGGGAGACGGGCCTTCTCTCCCCCTCAGCTCTCAAGAAGGGATGTGGTATCTCACTGGAGGGAGAAGGCCATGAACTTTTCTCATCCCCTCCAAGTCTGAGTTGAGAGGCTAGATTTCTGGTCAGGAGCTCTTGTGTGTCAATCAGTTCTGACTCATAGGAAAGGCAAGCTTCCATAGACAGGGCACGCCGACAACACCTGGGCCCTCATCGTCTTCATCCCAGCCCGTCCGTAGGGAAAGGTTTAATTCTGAGAGCAAGCAGAGAAGATCTTAGGCTACCATCCTTGATCATAAAGCAGGGTGTCACTCAGGAAAAGTGTGCCATTGTCCTCACCCTGAACTCCAGAGCAGGGATTCATACATTATGCCCAGGGGGAGAGGCAGATCTAAGAAAAAATAGCTT
This sequence comes from Cheirogaleus major, assembly GCA_963574435.1. Lineage (NCBI taxonomy): Eukaryota > Metazoa > Chordata > Mammalia > Primates > Cheirogaleidae > Cheirogaleus > Cheirogaleus major. Next base: position 4,919 of record CAUYPO010138242.1, on the reverse strand, counting down.
TAAAACTCTTGTCAAAGGAAATGGCAGAAAGAAAGAAAAGAAGAAAAGAAAGAGAGAAAGGAAGAAAGAAGGAAAGAAAGAAAGAAAGAAAGAAAGAGGAAGGAAGGAAGGAAGGAAGGAAGGAAGGAAGGAAGAAAGAAAGAAAGAAAGAAAGAAAGAAAGAAAGAAAGAAAGAAAGAAAGAAAGAAAGAAAGAAAGAAAGAAAGGGTACAGGGAATTTCAAACCAGAAAGTACTCAAGAAAAAATAGAGATTTTAGTGGAAAGCCGATAATAGGAGCCTGGTAGCTCCTCTTAATTAAGAACAAGATAAACCACAGGCCAGTTAGTTTGTCTAAAGAAACAAGGAAAGAGACAGATAAGAAGAACCATCCTGGGGTCAGAAGAAACCTTGAAGATTGGTCTCCAAAACCACATTGCAGAAATTTGATAGAATCAGATTATGGACCAATTCATGCACTAGGCCACTGTAAAAAACAATAGAACAATCAGATGGCAATTAGTGCGGTCAAATAGCTTGATATTCTGTAAAATAAGGCAGATAGCTTGACAGAGAGTTTAGAGAAAAACAGTCAGTGGGAACACGTTAAAGCCACTGTGGTCTGAAGGTGATCATGCGAGCATCTGAGGCCGTAAGGATGGCATCAGAGGCTTCACACTATGGATGAAATAGATGTCACTGAAATAGTTCAGTGCAGTCACTAAATAAACAAACAAGGAAATGACAACAAAAATATGCCAGAAATGAAGAGGAATTCCTGCAATATATTACTTAAAAATAATTTAGTTTTCATTTAAAAATTACGAGATGCAAAGAATCAGGGAAGTGTGACTCAAACACAGAAAAAACAAAAAGAGACAGACAAACAAAAACCCCCAGGAACAAAATACTATCTATTAGAGGACCCAGGTGTTGAAATTAATAGGCAGAGATGCCATAATAGCCTTAATAATAATGTTCAAAGAACTAAAGGCAATCATGCTTACTGAATTAAGGAGGCTATAATGACAATGTCTTATCAAACAAAGAATATAAATAAAAGAACAGACATTATTTTAAAAAATAAAATAAAAATTCTGGAATCACAATAACCTAAATAAAAGATTAACTCGAGGAGCTCAACAGTAGTTTTGAACTAGCAGAAAAAAGAATCAGTGAACTTAAGGACAGATTGATAGAGATTATGTAATCTAAAAAACAAATAGAAAAATGTATGGAAAAAAAGAACATATTGCAAGAGAAATGTCAGGCATGATTATGTGCACTAACAGGTGTAATGGGAGTATGAAGAGGAAATAGAGAAAAGAGCAGAAAGCTTATTAGAAAAAAAGAAGAGCTAAAACTTTCTAAATTTAATAAAAACCATAAATCAAAATATTTATAAACCTCAATAAATTTCAAGTAGGACAAACACAAACCAGATCCAAACCCAGACATATTATACTAGAAATGCAGAAAATTAAAGGCAAGGAGAAATTTTTGAAATCAGTAGGAGAAAAATGATTTATCAGGTACAAGGGAAGCTCAGTAAGACTAATAATTCACTTCTTGGACATTGTGGAGACCAGAAGACAGTGAGATGACATTTAAAGTGCTATGAAAAAAATTTTTAAAACTCTGTTAACCAAGAATCTTATACCCAGTAAATATACCTTTCAAGATTGAAGGTGAAATAAAGACATCCTGAGACAAAAACAATTCAAGAATTCATCACCAGCAGACTTGCCTTCCATGAAATATTAAAGGAAGCTCTTCAGGCTGAAAGCAAGTGATCCCAGACAGTAATTGGCAACCATATACACACACACAAACACACAAGCACAAAACAAAAAGCATTCTTAAAGGTAATTATGCAATTATAATAAACATGATAAATACATATTTCTTGTCCTCTGGACCAATTTAAAAAGCAGCTGTGTAAAATAGTGCATGTGTATATGCATATACATATATATGTATGTATGTATATATACGTATTATTGGGTCCATATATAAAGAATGAAATATATTTCACAATAATAGCACAGTGGTGATATGTGGGAACAAAGCTATATTGGAGTAAGGAAATGATGCCAGATGATAGCTTAAATCCATAAAAACAAATGTAGAGGACCAGAAATGACAAATAATAAGGTTAATTTTACAAACCATATAAATATGTACTTGCTTTCCTTTCTCTTCTCAGCTTCTTTAATAAACATAAAATTATATAAAGCAATAATTTTAACAATGTATTGTTAGGTTTGTAGCATATATCAATGTAGTATATATAACAATAACAGAACTGGAGCTATGCAAGAGTAAAAATTATATATCTCAGTGGAATTAAGTTCTCATAAGTCATAAGTAGATCCTGATAAGTGGAGGTATATATAATAAACTGTAGAACAATTACTGAAAGCATACCTAAAAAATTGGTTTAAAATATCATTAAAGAAATAAAAACGTTACACTAGAAACTATTCACTCAATGTGAAAGAAAGAATTAAAGGAATAATAGAGAAGTAAAATTTTGTGTGACATATAGAAAACAAAAATTCAAATGGCAGACATAAATTCAACTTTATAAAAATAATATTAAATATGGTTGGAATAAACACTCTGATTAAAATTCAGTGAATATCAGAATAGGTAAAAAAAACATGATCCAACTATATGTTGTTTACATGAGACACATTTTAGAATCAGTGACATAAATAGGTTTAATGTAAAAGGATGGAAATAGATACACTATGAAAACAATAACCAATAGAGAGGTAGAGTGGCTATACTAATAACAGGAAAAAATAGACTTTAAGAGAAAATTGTTACTAGGGACAAAGATATTCTATAGTGATAAAAAGTGCCAATCCATCAAGAAGATAGAACAATTATAAACACATATGCACCTAAAAGGAGATCCCAAATTACATGGAACAAAAACTGTCAGGATCAAAGGGTAACATATGCAAGTCAACAATAATTGTTATAGACTTCAATACCTCACTTTCAACAGTGGATAGAATTCTAGATGGAACATAAGAAAGAAAATAGAAAGCTTGAACAACACTATTACCGACTAGACCTAACAGACTGCAGCCAGCAACAGCGAAGTATAAATTCTTTCCAAGGGCATACGGAACATCCTCAAGGATAGACTGTGAGATGCAAAGCCATCAAGCAAGTTTCAATAAATTTAAAAAGACCACAATAATACAAAATATGTCTTCTGACCATAATGAAATAAAGTTGGAAATTAATAACAAAAAGAAATTTAGAGATTGTTTGGGGACTCTTGGATAAAGGCCATTCTCACTGGAGATATAGCACCTCTTGTATTATCCTGGATAGAGCTGGAGCCCGTTCTACTAAGTGAAGTATCCCAAGAATGGAAAAACAGGCACCACATGTACTCACCAGCAAATTGGTATTAATTGATCAACACTTAAGTGCACATATAGTAGTAACATTCATCAGATGTCAGACAGGTGGGAGGGGGGATGAGAGGATGGGCATATTCACACCTAATGGGTGCAGTGTGCACCATCTAGGGGATGGACACACTTGAAGCGCTGACTCAGGTGATGTAACCCAAACATTTGTACCCCTGTAATATGCTGAAAAACATATTACCCCCATACTATGATGAAATACAAACAAATTTAAAAAATTAAAAAATAAAGAAATAAAAATGTGCAGAAAAAAGAAATTTGGAAAATACACAAATATTTAGATATTAAACAACATATTCTTAAATATGTAATGAGAAACAAAGAAATAAGAAGGGAAATTACAAAATAGTTTGAGACGAATGAAGACAAATTTTAGTATATAGCAAAACTTACGGGATGTGAAAATAGTACTCAGAGGAAAATTGATGGCAGCAATGCCTACAATGGAAAAAGTGGTATCTCGCACCATTAGCCTAAATTTAACAAAAACTAGAAAAAGAATAGCATACTAAATCCAAGGCTAAAACAACAAAAAGAAAGATTAAAGCAGAAATTAGTGAAACATAGAATAGAAAAATAATTCAAAATTCATATAATCCAAAAATTGGAACTTTGAAAAAGTTAACTAAATTCTAAAGCTTTTAGCTACACTGACCAAGTAAAAAGAAAAAGACTCACATTCTTAAAATTAGGAATAGAACACTGAGATTTCTACCAACTTCACATAAATAAAAGTGATCATAATGGAATACGAAGAATAATTGTATATCAACAAATTAGGTAACAGATGAAATGGATAAATTCGTAGAAACATATAAGCTACTGAAACTTACTCTGGAAGACATAAAAAAATCTTAATAGGCCTATACAAATTAAAGAGATCGGGTTAGTAATACAAAATGTTCTAGCAAAGAAAAGCCCAGGGCCAGATGGCTGCATGATGAATTCCACCAAACATTTAAAGAAGAATTAACTCCAATTCTTCACAAACCCTTCCAAAAATTGGAAGACAGTGTGGGTGGGGACTTTTCTAAACTCGTTCTGAGACTAGTGTTATCCTGATATCAAAACCAGACAGAAAATCAACATAAAAGAAGCTACAGGGAAATATCTCCTATAAATATAGATATGAAAATCCTCAACAAAACACTCACAAATGGAATCCAGCAATATACAAAGATAATTACATGTAATGATCAATGGAATTTAACCTAGAATTACAAGGCTTATTTAATACATGAAAATCAGTCCATGTTGTCAACTCATTAAAAAAGAAACAAACAAAAAAGAACCCACAGAATGAGAGAATTTTTTTAGAAATTTATATATCTGGTAAAGGATTTATATATGGAATATGTAAAAAACTATTGAATTGCACACTTTAAATGGGCGAATTGTGTGGTGAATGAGTTATATGTCAATAGGACCATTCTTTAAAAAGGAGTAAACATTAGGGACCCTCACTTGTCTTCCAATCCTTTCATCTCAT
>CAUYPO010138241.1:0-13062 GCA_963574435.1 Cheirogaleus major | reverse complement strand
AAAGAATGGGAATTTAGGGGCAGGGGAGTCTGGAGCCAGAAGAAGAGGGGTCAGGGTAGAAAGTCTAGATCAGAACTTTTTGCAGTGACGGAACTGTTTTGTTTCTCCACTGTCCAATATGGTGGCCGCTAGACACAAGTGGCTATGAGAACTTTTAATTTTATTTAATTTTAATTCATTTAAGTTTAAGTAGCCACACATGTGACTCGTGGCTACTGTTTTCAAAAAGGCAGTTCTAGATGGAGAACCTCAGTAAATCCAAGTTGAAGCCTTAGAAAGAAACAACCAATGAGAAGTTTCCTGTGTTGAGGATGCTGGGAAGACGTTGGCTTTCTGTCCTGTGTCATGACAGTCTGCTCTACAGGGCTGGGACAGGAAAGAAGAGGGGTGGCTGGCAGGAGTGGGACACCAGGAGAGGAGGGATTTGAGGTCTTGATAGAAGGTCATTTCAACCTTAGCATCCCAAAACGGTTTATGACAGACTAAGCCAATGGAAACAGAGGACGGGTAATGTTAGAAGCGAGCCCAGTGAGGACAATGAAGGTCTGATCTATTCAGTAATGTGGGCAAGCCAGGTGAAAAATGAAGCTGGGCTTGTATGGCATTCTGTTAATGCCATTTGTAGGACAAACACCCGCACACTGCAGTTCCACAGCAGAGCTTTGGAAGATGTGGTGGGGCCAGAGACACTGCTGGAGACCCCTGGAGCAGAAGCTGGCCTCCCTGAGCTGAGCCCACTTTTGGAACAGAAACATTAGTCCCCTGAGTGGTGGACGCAGCAGGTGACCCGAGCAGAGGCAGGGAGGCTGCCACATGTTGCCATCATCCCAGGAGGGCCCCTTCTTGAGTCCTCTAGTCTGATCATTCCCCTCCTCCCTTCTCTTACCATCCTCATCTTCTTGCTTCCTCCTATGATGTCCTGTATACTTACAGAGAGGAAAGGAGCAAAATCACTTAACGAACTTGCAGCTATAGTGGTTGCCTTTATTTGGGAGCAAAATCAGTCTGAGTGTCCGCTGACGGGGTACCCAAGGCCTGAAAGCAGCAGAGAGCCATGCGCGCCTCGAAGGTGCTCCCGGAGTGGCTGGACATGAGGACATACCCCTCCCTTAGCAGGAGAGGCTAATGCCGGGACAAAGAGGTCTTTGCTCCCCCTCCCACCTGTCTTCTCTGGCTCTCTTCTCACAAGAGGCTTGTCCCTAAGTGCTCACACAGCTTCAGTTCCCCCTGCACCAGGTGCTGACCGAGGGCTCTGCTCTCCCAGCCTGCCAGTCTGGTACTCCCACGAAATCTACATTGGCTTAACTATTTTAATTGAAAAAAATAGGCAACTAATGATTACAGCTCTCTCAGCCAATACGTAATGGAGCCACGAAGCTAAAAGAACTGAGGTTCGCTGTGAGTTTTTAAAGGCTTGTCTCAGAATGGCTCTCACACTTGGGTTGGAGCAGGGAGCTCCCACCTCTTCAGGGAGGGACAATTAACATAGTTGATGTCAGTTCATTCTTTCTGTTTTTCATGGAAAACCCACTCCGTAGGCTCTGCCTGAGCCAAAAGTGTTCAGGAGTGCCTGTGATTTCTTGCTCGAGAAAAAGAATAGCTTTTTGCATAGCTCTGAGAGAAAGCAACATGACTCTCCACCCCATCCTGGAAAATTCCGAGACACACAATGCATCAGATGAATAGAGGTCCCAGCAAGCAAGCCGCGATAAGGAGGTGTGTGGCATTCCACGCCAGTCTCCTGCCTGTGAAGCAACATAAAAGCCCAGTTAATGCTGCGTAACAGCTGTATTTTTCTTGTCTACAAATTCCTGTTGTATGAAAGTGGCACGCAACAAGGAGACACCGCGTCTGCCAATAATGGAAATTGTTCGAGATTTCTGAGGGATTGGTGAGCGAGAGGGGGTTGCACAGGCGTAGCTTTGGGAGTTCATGTCTCGCCTCAAGATTTTGGAGGCAGACGTGTTGCTTTTAACTAAGCAGCCGCAAACAGGGATGAGAGGAAATTTGGTACTTAGGTGGAATGGGGGAGGTGCAGAGGGTGTAGAATTGGAGAGTCTGTAGAGGCTAGAATTGCAACAAGAGGAGGGATGAAGGCATAGAATCTGGCCCAACCAAGTAAGGGAGCCTCCCCTTAGGTTCTTCCCATCTCTGGCCAATTCCCACACCCTGAGGGCTTCTGCCCAAAGGCTGTGGAAGGGCCAGAGCACAGGCACATTAGTAAGAAGCTTCTGACTATGGATCATGGCCTCCTCCACAAGGATCTTCTCAATTGTTCTCCCACCTTCTAGATTTCAGGTTTGTGGTGGGGGAGACACGGGGCATGGGGTCTCATGACTGCCCATGAAGTGGGCTTAGTGGATGATGTCATGAAGCCCAGTTTTACCGATGAAGAAATTGGGGTTTACAAGGCTTAAGTGCCCAAGGGTATTCCTCTAGCAATCGACAGGAGCAGGATCCAGACCCAGCCTTTTGAAGTCCCGTTCACCACCCTTTATGACCTGCACTACCTCTTCTACGCATGTGCTGGGCCTTGACTTTTGCCTCACCCCCTCGGCCCCTGCCTCGCTGTGCCCTGCAGGGTATTCACCTGGTTCCCAGCAGTCTGCTGGTCTCAGCCCCTAGCGTGGGCACGCTCCTGTCTCTACTCAGGCTGCGGCTTCCGCAGGGCTTGCTGCTGGCTGCGATCTCCGCTGTTTCCCAACTCCTGACGGCCTATCTGCCTGCTTTCTGACCGCAGCTTCGGCCCACTCCAACTCTGAGAGTGATGGATTTGGGCTCTGTCTCTGGGTTTCGTGGTCATGTTTGCCACAGGCCTGCTCACGAAGCTGGGCCGTGTGTGGTGGGAGCTGGGCCAGGCAGCGGGACGTTAGCCAATAACCTCTCCGTGGAGATGCTGGACCAGATGGGAGAGAAAAAGTCAGAAGCCAGGAAATGGAGCCAAAGGTGCATCGGATGCAGAAACCGGGGGAAGAGGGGAAAGGAACTCGAGCAAAGGCCAGCAAGGCGGAAGCCAGGGGAACATGCCAGGCAAAGGCAGACGAAATGGGGCAGTTCTGGAGGTCCCTCCAGGAGCATCGGGCATCAGTGGACGGGTATTCCCTGAGAGCGTGGCTGAGCATGTTTTACTAGTGTTTCAACCATATGACCTCGGGTTGGGTATGGGGAGGCCAGAAGCAGATCAAGAGGGAGAAGCGGGAGAGAGTGGCAGCTGGTCACATTCACAGTTCCCCAGGACGAACACAGTCCACCATGTAGGAACACTTAGGGATGTGCCAGGGTCGGTCACAAGGCAGAGACACAAGGTAGGCAGGCTGAGCACCGGCTAGTCTGAGTGATCTCAGCAGGCTCTGGAGGCACAGGGGCTGTCCCTGCTTGTCTGGCACTCGGTCCTGGGGACACTAAAACAGGTATTTCTTAACCCTGGAGTGTGAGAGCCCAACAAGGGAGGTGGTTTGGGGTGTGAACATAAACTGGTTACTCAAAAACGAGAACTGACCAGCCTCCAGCCAGTGCCTCAGAACTGGGTCAAGACAGCTTTTATAAAAACTATATTACAACTAGCTTGAGATGGACTCCTAAAGAGAGTTTTGGTTTTATTTTTTAATTACAAAAATAGTATAGAGAAGCTGAACAATGTGTTAATACAGTGAAAACTCATTGTATACCTGTATCAAAACATCACATGTACCCTACAAAGATATACAACTATTATGTATCCATAATAATTACAATTTTTTAAATAGCCAAAAATAGTGACTCCCTAATGTCACAGAGGAATTATTATTAATAGATAAATATGTATTTTTCCAGAACTTTGGCTATGCCAATAGGAAAGGTATATTCACGAACACTCATGCATTGTTTTGTGGTTTATAATAAAGATAAAAATAGAATTATTTGGCATAAATTTCCTTTTTTAAACTCAATAATATATCATGGGCCTTCTTTCATATCAATACATACAGATTGACATCATTCTTTTTAAGGGCTGCATAGTATTCCACAGTTTGGCTCAACCATAATATATTAGTAATCATCTTACTATTAATTAATATTTATGTTGCCTTCAGGATTTTACATTGTATTGACTCAGAAAACATTGTACAAACTTACATGACTTTTCTGAAGAATAAATTCCTATAAGTAAACTTTGTGGATCAAAAATTATATGCATTTAAAAAAAATTTTTTTTAATTATATGCATTTAAAATTTTATTAGTAACTGTTCAATTTCTCTCTAAAAATATTACACCAGTTTATATTACTACAGCAGTTTATGACTAGATATTAGATATTATTGATCTTTATTTTTCCCATCTAATTGGCAGGAAATGTGACTTCATTTTAATTTGTTTATATCTGATCACTAGGGAAGTATGCACGTCTTCTTAAATGTTAGCTGTTTGAATATCCTCATCTATAAGCTAAGTCTTTCAGTCTTTTCTCAACATTTAAATATTTTCTTTGTATATTAAGAATATTAACTTTTTGCTATGTAGATTATAAGTATTTTTATTAGTCTATCATTTGCTTTTAATTTTGTTTGCAGTGTTTTTTCTGTATAAAACCTTTCTCATTTTGTATAATAAAATCTGTCAGTCTTTTCTTTCATGGTCTCTGGGTTTCTTGTCTTGCTTAGGAAGCTTTGCAGGGGACTGGGCTGGGCAGGCTAGATTCCTAGCAATGATGTGTCCCCAAAAGGCTGAAGTCTCCTTGTTCATGGGGGGCTGGGTAGAGATGCTGCCTCCCACTTTGAGTCAATGATTAAGTGGTTCTCAGTTTTTTGTGTGCCATACACACAAAAGTTTGAGATTCTGATAAAAGCTATGGACCCCCCCACCCAGTTTTGACTGTGATTTCAGAGGTCTTACAGACCACCTGAATCTATCATCAACCCCTGTGTATTTTCCTTGGGTTAACAGCCCTCCCTACTGTGCTGCTAGATGTAGGATCTAGGCAAATGTTACAAATGATTTCTACCATCAAATGTGTACTCCTGGTTGTCTCCCTGGGTAAAATGTCACCTAGGAAGCCAATTATTTGAAGGCTGATGTTCCTGAGCCTCTTTCTGCCCATCCTGGAAATTCCTGATTCTTCATGGCCCTGGTATAAGGGTGAATGTCACCCCAGCTCAGGTGCAGTGTCTCCGCCTCTCCCAGGGGACCAGCCTCCTTCACTGCACCCACACTTTCCCTCAGGTCACTCTGACTTCCCCCCTGAGCTCAGACCCGGGGAGATGGCAGTTGGTGCTTCTACACACTAGACACTCTGAGCTGGATGGAGGGGGTGGCTGGGGAGGGATGCCAAGGGCTGTGAGACAGCCATCAAGGAGATTAGAATCTGCCTACCTTCAGAGAGCCCGTAATGAAGAACCGTGGATTCAGCAGCAAGATCTTACAAGGGCTCTGTAGGGTAGAAGTGAAGAACTTGTAGGTTCAAGGCCCCTTCTGGAAAAACCAATAGATTGTCATCAAGGGAACAGGTTCAAGGACCACTTCAGAGTGCTGGGCTCCCTGAGGACGAGGGGGGAAGGGAGATCCATCACGGGGACCTCAAGCCCTTGCATGTCCAGGGAGTTCAAAATACACGCAAACATCCTCAGTGGCTCTCTCTCTCTCTCCGATAGAAAACATCCTGGGCAAATCTAATCAATATTCCCAGGAGTATGAATGGGGGCTGCTCTCAGCTTGAGAAATGTCAGCTTTAAATGGTTCTGATCACATTCCATGGGGCTTTGGTCACAAAAGGGTCAGCTCAGAGCATAAAGATGAGCACGTTCAGCACTTGAATTTAGTAATATTGTCTAAACACCCCCAAAGGGAATTCAAATCCCATTCAAAGCAGGCCCCAGCCACCTATGGATCTGTTTCTGCTGTTTCTGCCCTTTCCCACCTGAGATTTCCTCTGGGTATCTGTGTGCAACTGCCAAATGTTTGTTTGGGTATTTCTGCCTCCGAACATAACTAATCTTGATCATAATCCTTCAAGAGAAATAATTAGAGAAATAGGGAGAATAAACCACCAAGCCCAAAGGAATGCAGGTCAATCCAATTTTAGCAATAGGCTTCATTTCTCCCAATTGGATGCTATTTGTTTAGTCTCCTATTCCTCATAAAACCTTTCAAGTGAAGAGGAAGAGGATTACCACCCACCAAGGAGATCTGGATGAAGCGGAGAAGGGCTGCTTGAGTTTCAGGCATAAACGGGTGATTGTGGGGAGGGGTGGCATTCATCTAACCCTGCTTGCCACCCAGGTGACACCTTGCACCAGAGAATGGCCTGTGCTGAGTGTGATTCCTGCCCTCAAGGAACTTCCAGTGCACGAAATTTCTATCCTGCAGAATCTCACGGGCAAAACAGTGGCTAAGTGCTACTCAGCGCACTTTTAGATAAAGCATTTGCTTCAAGCACCAACCTGACATGTAGCAGGCCCATATCTAAACGAGCCCTGTTGGGAGCGTGGACCAAAAGGGACTGCCACTCTCCTATTTTCTGGGACACTAAATCTTGACAGAACAGTCAAGAGGTAAATACCTTCATCAGCATATTTATAGGTATCAATGCTTAAGGTTTTTGTTTTTGCTTTTTTTTAATCTTGAGATTTTTACCCAAAGACCACTAAAAAGACAACCATTGAGCCCACATTCTAGAATGAGAACATTCTAGAGATACATTTTTTACTCCAGTGTTTATATGAATAGCTATATGTACCATGCCTTGGAGATCTGAGGTCAGTTTCCAGCTTCTCCTCCTGAGGGAGACAGGAGGACGTGCAGGGACAGGGCCATGAAGGGTCATCTGTGTTCTGCGCTGATCCTGAGTCCTCCTCAGTGAGATCTTGTCCCTTTTGTATGTCCCGTGATGCTGTTATCTCTCGGAGATCTAAGTTGGAGTATGTCCTTCTTGTTTTATTTGCAGGAAATCTTTAGTTTCAGCTTACTGTCTCTATCCACTTTCTTCAAAGGTTAATCTTTCTAAAAGCCCGACGCAATGCTGGTTGCTGCGACCGGCTGCCTGTCCCCGCACTGCCCAGTGTCTGTGTTCTCTCTCCACTCTCTTCTGCAGTTGGCACTCTCCACACTGTGGGCATGCAAGGGGAATTTTAAATTCCTTTTGGTGGAAAAATTTACTTCCTTCTTTGAGTATAAAATGAAAATTAATTTCCTCAGATTCCCCTCTTCCTGGGGCAGAAATGTGAACTCCTGGTGATTCTTGTGTAATGCAATTACACATTCTCCAGTGCCCCTTCCTGAAACACACACACCCAAAGACCACAGTAACCTAAGAAGACAGCCTCCTTAACATTTTATACCATATCGTGCAAGCCCAGGGACAGATTTCTGAGCCTACCCTGGACCTTTGGCATTAGAATCCTTGGGGGTGAACTCTGAGAGTCCTTAGGCCAAGTGAACTTCCCTAGTGATTTGCTGTGTGTCGCCATCCAGGCACAGGTATAAAAACTGGGCGAGTTTACAAGAGCAAAGAATAAGTGCATCGAGTATGTTACATAATCATGCAACGTGAAAGAAGCAGAGAAAGCCTCTTTTTCTTGAAGTTGGGGAGTGATTCGGGGAAGAGTGAGTATTTAAGGCCAGCCTGAAGGAAGAGAGTTCAGGGAGGAGCATTCTAGGCAGCAACAGGGCCAGGGAGAGACTCAGACTCAGAAGTGGGCATGGGAATGAAGGGGAATTCTGTCAATATCCAGGGGGGAATGAAGAGGCCAGGCCGGCTTGCTCCAGGATTTGTGATCACTCACACTCCAAGGATTCCCAGGCTTTGATGAGAATGTGCTTTCATCCTCAAAGCCATGAAACTGGACAGAGTGAAGGCGTCATGGTGATGAAGTTCCCAAGTAGACCAGGGGAGCCCCCTGTCCCCTCAAGGAAATCCCTGCATGGACTGTACCTCCTGCCTGCGCCACCCGTCTCAAGAGTCTTCAAGGCCACCCAACCCTTGTTGCACATTAGAATCACCTGGCCCCTTTAAAAAATACCACCACCGGGGCCCCTTCCCCAATATTCTGCTTTAATTGGCTTGGAGTGCCAATTGGGGCTCCAGTATAGGTATTTTTTGAGGTTCCCAGATTATTCTAATGTGCAGGCAGAGTTGAGAACCCTACTGAACTGGCAGGCTGGAACCCACCAGTTGGGAAATTCTTATTTGACCCGGAGCCCCAATTTCCCCCATCTGTCCTGAAGGATGTTGCTGAGATGATGCGAATCTCCAGTGCCTTGGTTTCTGCTGTCCCTTCCTCAGCCCAGGCGTCTGGTTCTCTCTGAGCCTCTGTGCTGTTCCCCAGGGTGTTTCCCTGTGGTCTTTTCCCCTTCATATCTTATCTGTTATGCTTTGGTTCCTGTGGGCCCAGATCTCTGCTAAGTGACAAAGACTGCTAATTGCTTAATCAGATAAACTAATTGCTATTAACACTACCTGGCTCACGCATGTCCCTAGCAAGGAAAACACTACCTTGAGCCAGTTCCATTACGATGATGCTCCCAGAGGAGCAGTCTCCACAGTGGGAATTTCAGGCAGGGGCAGTAGTGAAAACCAGAGCTCTGCAGTCCTCCCCCCCCCCTAATGCCCACCATAGGGGGGCTATATCTTTGGAGAGAGAAAGTGTAGATAAAGGAAAAAAACAGAGTCCTGTCCTTAATACTGTGTGAAACACACATTATTTGGTGTCTCTGTGATTCAGCAGATAGCAGCACCTGCCTTCCAGAGTCATTGTTAAGGGCCCATCAAAGGGTGTGGCATGTCGTAGGTGTCCTGTAAATAATTAGCCCCCATTTTCCTTCCTGTCAAAGGCCAGGTGCAAATACACTTTTTGGTAGGCACGCGTGACTTGTAACATGGGTTACATCTGCACCTAAGCCATGTGTCTCACGTCCGGCACTTGGGCAGTGAATTTTTTTCTCTTTTTTTTTCTTGTGGTAAAATACACACAACATAAAATTTTCCATCTTAACCATGTTAAGTGCACAGTTCATAATATTAAGTACGTTCTTTTCATTATGCAACCATCACCACCACACTGTACGCCCATTTCCAGAACTCTCCATCCTGCAAAACGGAAACTCGATGCCCATTAAATAACACCTCCCCATTCCCTCCCCCCAGCCCCTGGCGAGCAGCATTCTACTTTCTGTCTCCATGATGATGACCATTCTAGGTACCTCATATAAGTGAAATCATAGTGCAGTTAGTTTTTGAGCTCTAAAGATTGAATTTTTTTTTCATGTTGTATTTCTTTTCTTATTTTTTTTTTTTTGCCCAGACTTTCAGCCTTCCCAGAGCTCTGGATCCTGATTTTATGATCCGACGTGGCAGCTAACCTTCCCAGGTCTGTGCCATCAGCAGAGACAGACAGAGGGCTTTCGAAGTCTTCATCAGAATCATACGTAACAATTTTGAACAGAAAGGGACAAAAGACAAAGCCCTTTTACGTCCTAAGCTCCTCGTATGATGCTGACAATTTAACCAAATCTCTCTAGCTTTAATATTAGTTTCACACCAACCAAACTGAACCTTCATGCAGTTCACATGTCCATAATTCTCCACTGCTATTTTCTGTGGCAGAAACTAGTTTCCTGCCACAACATCCATTTCTTTTCTGCCTCCTTGGTAACAGAATCCTAATTTTTAGCGGTACTAATCCCAGCCTCTCTAGAAGATAGAGATGACCATGTGACTCTGTTCTGATCAATGAGTTGTAAGGAGAATTCTTGTGTGGGACTTCAGGCAAATCTCCCTAAAAGTAACTGACTCAGCTGTGAGGATCCTTCGTGATGCTTGGATGTGGATGTAATGGCTGAAGCTTCAGCAACCACCTTGGGTCATGAGGTGACCCCAAGAGTGGCAGATGGAACAAGCCTGGTCTTTGCTGACCACAGAACTACCATGCCAACCCAGGACTGCCTACTGCCAGGTTTTCTTGTGAGAGAGAGAAATAAGCTTTCATTTTGTTTAAACTTTTGAATATAATACTAATGAATGATAAAAATAATGAACACTTTGCTAAAACCCAAATACTCTGTGTCTTTCTCAGAAAGAAGAAAGATGGGAAGAAAGAAAAAGAAAGAAGGAAGGAAAGAGAAAGAAATCCTGAGTTTTCTGATGGGAATCTGGGATTTCTCCCATATCTGGAAGAGATCTACATATCCACAGCCTTTCCAACCTTTGAAAAATAGCTTGGGAGGTCATTAGAAAAAGGAGGAAAACAAAAAGGGAAATTTGTCAGCATGCCTTTGAGTAGATCTCCTGATGAGAAGAGAGAGAAAAGCCTTTCTTTGGAGACCTAGGCCATTTCTAACAGTTTCCTTTGAAATCACTAATTATGCTCTAAAAAAAAAAGGCATCATTGGAGCCAGAACCAGCAGCCAATTACCCACGAGAAATCACTCACTGTGTGGGCTGCCTTCTCTCTCTGTTCGCATAATTTCAAAATGCAATTTCTAGAATCATGCTAAATACTTGTAAACAGAGATTGGTTTAATTGCAAGGAGGAACAATTTCAGGGGATAAAAATGAGAGTTGTTTCTCCTTGTTTTTGTTGATAACAGAGTAGTCCTCTTTGGGTCAGACGTACAGTTTCCATCTATCTTCCCAACCAAGTCAGGTCCCTCTGTAGCTCCACTGAGAGGTACCAACTTCAGCAGATTATAGAGGTTGAGGTTGCTATGGGGTAGTGGAAAGAGCATAGCATTCAAAGTTAGAAGACCAGGGTTCAAGTCCCAGCTCTAGAACATAGTAGGTTGTTACCACCAGCAAGTTACTTCGATTTCCTGAACCTCAGTTTCCTCCTTTCAAAAATGGGACTGCCACACAGGGTTAGGAGGACTAAGTGGGTAGTGCATGCATGCAAAGTGCTCTCGTGCTGCCTTCCCCAGTGTTCTAGACAGTGCCTGGGAGATTGTATCAATTACTACTGCCACAAAATCGCAGCATAATGGAAACTGTAAAGTGACAGTGGCCTCCCACCATCAACATTTGTTTTTCACAGGTCTGTGGGGTCTCACTGATGTAGGCTGGGCTGGGCTGATCTCCACGGGGCTGGTCCGTGCATCTGCACTTTAGCTGGGGCAACTTAGCTGGGAAAGCTGAGCTCCATGGCTTTCTAGTGCTCCTTTTAGGACTGAGGGCTGGCTGGGGCCCATCCTTGCCATGATAATGGCAGAAAAGCAAGAGGAAGCAAGACCAGCATGCCTGTGCTGTGTCACCGGAGGAAGACACATGGCCAGGCCCTGCTGCCCACGCAGCAGGAAGACACTGCAAAGGGCAT
Source organism: Cheirogaleus major (assembly GCA_963574435.1). Taxonomy (NCBI): domain Eukaryota; kingdom Metazoa; phylum Chordata; class Mammalia; order Primates; family Cheirogaleidae; genus Cheirogaleus; species Cheirogaleus major. The sequence continues at coordinate 1,781 of CAUYPO010138241.1, read as the reverse complement.
GGACAGAGGGAGGGGTGAGGCATTGCGCCATTAATGCCATCTACCACTAGGTGCGAGTATGAATATACATGTTTTTTTATATGTATACATGAATGAAATGAATGAGGTTTTCCTGAATGCATGAAGACCGAATCAAGACACGTGAGGTTCTTAAAGCAAGGCCCCACCTTGACCACCCAAAGGCTGTCTGTCTCCCCATGCCTGCACTCCTCTAACCAGTGGTGGGGGGTAGGGGGGCAGCAGCTACTACAACCTGACAAATTCATGTAGTGAAAGATATTAATTTCTAGCTCCTTCCCCTCCCCTCTGGGAGGCCCTCCCCTGCACCCCCTCCCAGCATCTATCTATCCTTTGGCTCACTCTTAACTAATTGTTGCTGAGATTGCAGTTGACCTCTAAGGTGTTACCTAAAAAGTTGAGCCAATTTAGGAAGTAGAGGGACAACCAAGGTGGGAAGGCATACTTCTGTCTCCTTTCATCACAGGAAACCATTCAATTGCTTCTGGAGCTGAAATTAAGAAAATAAATCACTTAGAATTATAACAACTACCCGAAGAACTAAAAACAAAACCTGTTAATGACAGCTCCCTTCGAGGAGTTAGATTAGGGATAAGGTAGATGAAGAAGACGTTTCCTTTATATGTTATACCTTCCTGTGCTGTTGGAAAAAAAATGTTTTCCCGTATGCATGTTATTTTTGTAATATATTTTTTAAACGTTTAAAGATGAGTCTGTGAAACTCTCTTCTTGTGTTTGTGTTTTTGAGCCTTCGAGGGATGAAGCTTTGCAGGAGAAAGGCCAACAGCCCTGGTCTTGCCCGGCACCATCTCAGATCCTGCCACTTGCCTACCCTACTCACAAGGCCTCCATCTAAAAAAAAAAAAAAAAAATGCAAGACTTTCCCTTCTCCCCCAATCATACGTGAGAGCATGAATGAAATTAACATTCTTGTCTGCTCACCCAGAATAAAATGTCACTGGGTGAGTAAGAAAGCGATTACTTCCAAGGCTGAATGAGCAAACTGTTTAGGCAGATGGGGAAGTGTTGTTGTACTACTGATTTTGGGGTTATTTCCCTTGTCTTTCCATTTCTTCGTGCCTCCTCCAGGCTTCCTGTGGGCCTGGGTTTGCATAAAGAGTGTGTTTGGGGCAGCATAGCCAGGGAAGGCACCGGCCTCTTTTTAGCATTTGCAATTTGGTTTTTAAATGTTGCTGTACAGCAAGAAGGCACGGTAGGAAAAAGGCATAAGAGTTAAGACGGACTTTTTTGGAGAATGTTGTTCACAGCTCTCATGTAGGTAAAGCTCAGAGAGCTCTGTTCTCAGACTTTATTTTTGCAGCAGAATTATACAGGTAGAGAACACCCTGCCCATGGTTTTACTTTGCATAATGGTTGGGTAGGGTCCTTGAGCTACTGAATCACTCCCCGATATCACAGCTGATCAGAAATCTGGTGGTTTTCTCCTGGCAAGAGACTCATCCGAGCCTCCTCTAAAATGAGGGGAGGGGTGCAAGGCTGGTGGCGGGTCCCCCTTCCCTGCCTTAGATCAAAAAGAAAAGGCTCATGAGACCAGACCCGCCAAGGACAACTGACAGGCCCCATGAGAAAAACCACACCCAGATAAGAACGTTTTGGCTCCTGTATTCCGCAAATACTGCCAGCCCCTCCTATTTCTCAATGACTACCAAAGGTTACCCCAGCTCTTCCAGCCAAAAGTCCCTAGTTCGGCCCAAACGGTATAAAAGGCCACAGCCCCTTCAAAGGGAGGCGACTTCTGGAGC
>CAUYPO010138239.1:0-10897 GCA_963574435.1 Cheirogaleus major | reverse complement strand
TGGCTGTCGGCTAAAGTCGACGCTCGGCTGTGCACGTCCATCTGTGGCTGATGACTAAAGTCGACGCCCGTACCGAAGTGGTTAAGTCTATTTCTGAAATATTTTTTATTCTATTCCATTGATTTGTTAATTTATGCAGGGCAGGGATATTTTAGTAAAATTTTAAGTTCAAAAAGTAGAAAATTTACACAATAGATAAGGGATGGAGAAAGTTACCTATGATCCTACTATCCAGAAATGATCGCTTTTGACATTTTGGTATCTACCTTTCCAGTCATATACCATTTGACAAAAATGGATCATATTGTAAATACTGATTTCTACCCTGCATTGTTTCTCTTAATAATCCTTCATATTTTTTCATATTCTTAAAGAAAGTGTAATTTAATTTCTAAGACTTTATTGAAAGGTAATAATTAAATACATGCACAAAAAAATTGCTCAGCTAAAGAGCATGAATATTTCTAACAGCTACATACCCTTAAGAGAGATATGTAATTTACAAGCAGCATAATTCACAATTGCTAAGTTGTGGAAACAACCAAGTGCCCATCAATACATGAGTGGATTAATAAAATGTGGTATATGTATACCATGGAGTACTATTCAGCTTTAAGAAACAATGGTGATATAGCACCTCTTGTACTTTCCTGGATACAGCTGGAAACCATTCTACCAAGTGAAGTATCCCAAGAATGGAAAAACAAGCACCACATGTACTCACCAGCAAATTGGTATTAACTGATCAAACCTAAGTGGACATATAGGAATAATATCTATTGGGTATCGGGCAGGTGGGGGGGAGGGGGCAGGTATATACAGACATAATGCGTGTGATGCGCACCAACTGGGGGATGGACACGCGTGAAGCTCTGACTCGAGGCGGGAGGGGGGCATGGGCAATATACGTAACCTTAACATTTGTACCCCTATAATATGCTGAAATAAAAAAAAGAGATATAATTTACAATCACGTAAATGATATAGACACTTCTCTATTTCCCTGAAGTCTCAACTGTTAATTAATAGCATTTTAATGTCTACTCCCAATGGGTAAATTAAATTTATTATCATTGGATTTTAATGTGCATGTCTTTGAATGGTAAGATTAAATAATTTTCCAAGTTGTTTGGCCATTTGGATTTCATCATTTGTGTATTTGGGACCTGTTCTTCTCTTGCCAATTTTCTTTGTGTACCTCTTGCCTCTTAATGAACTTGTAAGAACCTCCCTCTTTCTATATTAGGGAAGTAACCTTGGACTCTCATTACGTTGCAAAGGGCAGGTGTTTGTGGTTTCCTTTTGTGGATGGGATTGCAAAGTGGCGGATGCTTAAGTGAAAATCATCCCGTTCTCACAGCTCCAGAAGAATGGCTCCATGAGGGAGCGAGCAAGGTGAGTCCAAACGACACTGAAGAGGCTGGGATGGAGACGCCGATGACGGCTGGGGGTTCCTAAAAGGGGAAGCACCTGTGACTCTGGAACTTGGCCCGGAAGTTTATGTAGACCCTGGGCTGGCAGAATCGGGGCTTTTGCTCGGCCTGGCCAGGAACCACCAGATGAACCACACGGCTGAGCAGGTGTCCCCAAGTCAGTCCTCCATCATGGGACGACACAGCACCATGCTGTGCCCCTCTGGCTGCTCTGCTCTAATCTGCGTGCCAGGTTTGCGGAGGACAGAGGACGGGCTACCGTGGGGGCTGCACTGGGGCGGCAGGTGGGATAGGAGAGTTAGAAAGCAGGAAAGCGCCAGGCAAGAGCCAAGCTAAGCAAGGGCATGTGCCAGGTGGTGGCAGAGGGTGGGCACTTCAGCTCTTGGCAGAGCCTTGGGCCTCTGCAGTCAGCACCCGCCTGAGAGCCTCAGATGAGGGCACCGCTAGACCTGATGTGAATGCCCCCGCCCTGTGTGGATCCCTACCTGCTGTGACCTCCCTGACGTGGCTTCTCCTGCCACAGGCCACCAACTGGCTTTGCCCCTCTGGGCTGTGCAGTCTGCCCGACCTCACTAGCTCGGCCAGTTCCTCAGGACTGCTTTGCACCCTTTTCGGTCTTGTCCTTGATGGGCGGGTCTCTGGGTTTTGTGTGTGTGTGTGCGCGTGTGCTCTCGTGAAATTATGTAGATGACGTAGGCAACAGAGAACAAGTGACTATCCCGTCCCCCACTGTCCTGCCATTATCGGACACTTCAGGAGTGGAAAGGTTGCCTTCGGCCCTGCTAGGAGCATCTCCGTCGCTGGGGGCAGAAACGACAGGGAGGACACCACCTGTCCCCGCGCCCGGCCACGGCAGCCGCTTACCTGCAGGTTGCTGTTGACGCGCTGCGCTCCGCACTTGTTGACTCGCAAATCGCACTTTGAGAAACAGTCGAAGAAATTGCAGTCCTCATCTCCCGTGCAGTTTTGCTCAAGGATTTCTCTCATTTTAGGTTCAAAAAAGGCCATGTCCACATCAATAGCCACCACCTGTAATCAAAGCAGCACACGCTATCACAGGGACACGGGTGGGCTCAGCAGGGAGGACAGGGAGCCTGTTTGGCGGCTCCTTTTCTTGGCGTTGGGGGTGCCGCTGCCCAGACCGCAGGATCGCAGAGCTCCCTCGAGCCAAGAGGAAAAGCCCGGGCCACGCCCTGGGGAGCAGTTTTCTCCCCCCAAAGTAATTACATGTGTTTTCCTTTATACAAGCAACTGTCACAGATGACACTGCAAGGCTTTAACTGCAAAAGAAACCTTTGCAATCACTAGTTAAAGCCAAGGATTTGGAACTACAACCATTAAGTATCGCTTTCATTTTTAAACATTTTCACAGCTTTAAAAGTAAAATCTCTAAAACTTTTCTGTGTTGCTCAGGCTGGAGTGCAGTGTTGCAATCACAGCTCACTGCACCCTTAAACTCCTGGGCTCAAGCGATCCTCCTGCCTCAGTCTCCCGAGTTGCTGGGACTACAGGTGTGTGCCACCATGCCCGGCTAATTTTTTAAAAAATTTCTGTACAGACAGAGTCTCTGTATTGCCCAGGCTGGTCTTGAACTCCTGGCCTCAAGCGATCCTCCCGCCTTGGCCTCCCAAAGTGCTGGGATACAGGCTTCAGGCCCCATGCCTGGCCAAAAATGTCCCTCTGTTGCTTTTTCACTTTGGTCTCTGACCTTCAAGGGTCAGAATGATAACAGCTATAAGATACAGATAATCTATCCCCATGAATACAAGCAATAAAAGGACTCTACCTCCAAGCGGCAGGCCTGGGGGTGTGATGATAAAAACAAGATGAGCTGTGCCTACCTGCCTTCTCTCTCTATGGTGTATCCCTTACCTGAGTCTACGGCAGGGTGTGGGGGGAAATGGCAGAGTCAAAGTTCTCGAATTGGGACTGAGTTGCAGGAACCCTGACCCCACAGGTCCAACTCCTGAGTTGTCAGCACAAGGACTTGGAGTTTCAGATTTAACTTCCTGGCTTCAAACCAGATAGACTTCAAACAGAGAAAAGTAATAACCCCTAAATTATGCAGATTTTCCTCCACCACCTGGACGCAACAAAAGAAGATGAGCTCAAACCTGAGAAAATCTGGAATCTGCCCAAATGAGGTTGTTTATAGCTTCGAGGTATTAAAGAGCTATTAGAAAACTTGATGAGTTTGATGGAGTCGGTGGCGTCTCACAAGCCTTCACAGGTCAACGTGGAGATATCAGCCCTGCCTTCGCCCCTTGGCAGCGTTTGGAGAGAGGCCTCTGTCTGCTGGTGTTAATTTCCTCCTCGGTTCTGTGCAGTGTGGGAGGCACATCCCCTGGTTTGGGTTTTGCTTTTAGTTTTTCATGAAGGATTGATGCTGGAAGGCCATAAAGTTTCTTGGGGATTATTTAGTAAAACAGAGCAGGAGGGAAAATAACTTATTTCAAAATATGTGGAGAATAATGGAAACAAAGAACATGGAACTTTTCTCTATTTAAGGGGCTTTGCCTACTTACTAGTTGAGCAAACAGAATTTATCATTCAAATCAATCTTTCCTATCTCGTTATTTTGCCAAAATATATAGCTGATTTCATTATTTACTCTGGTTAACATACTAAAAAGGAACGAGGTCTATGCTAGCAAATCTATTGTCTTTATAATTTATTACTGGGGCTTCGAGACTCTTCTTTCTACGTTTCTGGCAATCTCCCCAGCCCCTCCAGGCCCCTGTTTAGAATTTAAGCTTCTTGCAACTTCTCCTTCTCATTCCTGATGGTTTCCTTCTCATCTCCCATGGAAAGCCAGATTTATTTTTTAACTTTTAGTGTAGGGCCTAGAATGGATTACATCTCTTGTAAACTTAACCATGTGCACCTAAAATCAAAACAGTATTGAAACAAACAGAAAAACGTGCACGATGTTTCTTAATATCAGGAGAATCATAAAATTCTTCCTGCATGGAATTACCTACTTGCATCATCTTCTTCAAACTTCCTCCTGGCATCAGAATAGAAAGGGATCAATGAGAACTAGTCCACTCTTCACTGAAAAGTGTGGCCCTGGAGTAGGAGAACTTTTCATCTGCTCGGAAGGAGCTCTTGCTGGCGACAGTTCTGGGCCCTAAGTCATGACATTTCCTGGTGATTCATTTGCAGCCGTTGGATAAATTCTCAGGACCTGCACGTGGGCCTCCGGCCTGCAGGTGAATGAAGACTTGAAACCTTCAATTCTTTCACCGCACCTGGAAGGTGGCCCCTTCCTTCCGACAAGGCAACACAGTAACCTGGCCCAAATGCAGGACACGCTGCTGGGTGCCTGAGCTCACCAGTTCTCACACTTGAGCACCCATCAGAACCACCTGGAAGGCTTGTTTTAAAAACACAGATTGCTGAGTCCTACCCCAGGGTTTCGGATTCAGTAGCTCTGGGGTAGGGTCTGAGAATTTGCATTTCTAGCAAGTTCTCTGGTGCTACTGCTGGTTTTCCCTTCAAAGTTGTGAAATCTCAGGTAAAAGACCTAAGTGTCTGCCGGAGGGTGGAGACTGGCAGAACGGGAGAAGGGAGTGGTCCTGTCTCGCGCCTGTCCTCACCCAAACCACAGCTGGGCAGAGGCAACAGCTGCGGGGACAGCCCCGCCCGCAGAACACAGTCTGGGGCTAGGGCAGGGTGCACAGTCATTATTTCATGGAGCAAATATTTGGTGCCTATCGTGCACAAATGCTGGAGACACAGCTCAGGTGGGTCACACAAACCAGTCACTAGATTATCAAGAAATGTATAGATTAAAACGTCCAATGGTGCCTGTTCAGCATCCTTCAAAAGCAGATGTCCTCACCATCCCCTCCACTCTCTCGACCTCGGTAGCCGGATGAATGGACGAGTGACCAAGTGCCGAGAACTGGCCCACAACTGCCTCAGGCCATGTGGTTGCCTATAGACACTCCACGCCTTCCTCCCCCAAGACCTCCGTGTGGCCACGTCCCGGGACGTCCCTGAGGTGGGCAGCACCTTTCCATGACGTAATCCTCCTGCTCACTAAGCAGGGACGCCTTGGCCCGGACAGCGATTTCATCTCAGCGGGTCCTGCCATGGGCAGCCCCCTCCAACTCCTCAGAACAGCGACTGGGAGGCTGCGTGCAGCTCAGAGTATTGCAGGCAGGGCCAGGCTTCTCCTGAGCACCCTACATAGCGTGTGGACCCTCCTGGAACCTCCCAGAACTTTCTGGAACCTCCCAGCTCTTTCCCTTCCACGCTTGGAGTCGCCCTCAGCAGCCAGGGACAAGGCGTTAGGGCAAAGCAGTGAGGGCAAGATGCTACGGTGCCCTTCACGGGGACAAAGGCTTGGTCAGAGAAGGGATTTATGCTGGTGGCAACTTTAGTTTTCTAGATTTCAGGCTGCTTTCCGAAGGCTGTGCCACCTGCCACGGAGGCCCATGGCTAGCAGTAATGGCACCTTCTCTTTGTCCCTTTATGTTCTGACCACGAAGAGTGTTCCCCACCACAAGCCAGTGCCCAGGACGGCTGGCGCACCGAGGTGGCTGGAGCTAAGCTGGTTGCTCACCTGCGGGCACCTGCACACGCCAGTTGTAGCCTAGCTGGGGGGAGGGGAGGGATTGTCTCATAATAAAACACTGAAGGCCCTTTTGCTGCTTTTTCTCCAACTTGTATTTCTCACGTGGCTGCATGGCCCCAGAGCGGGAGGTAAAAATGCATCTGCCCAGATACTTCCACTCGGCAGGTTCCTCCCTGTGGGAGGCTCAAAAACTCCACTTGTCCCTCTAGAAGTATTTCACACGCAATGGAAACTAACTAGAACCTCTCCAGGAAAAAAGCACTGGAAAAAGAAACATGTTGTCACAGAGCATGGGCAGTTTGAGAGCAGCGTCCCCAAACTGGGCCACTGTGCACGCAGCCCGCGTGGGCCACCCACGTACATCTTCCTCCGAGGGTGCTCATCTCCCGAGGGTCCCTCTCCGCACTCGGCAAACAGACCCTCCAGAGAGGCTCCTTTTATTCCAGTTCCCACCCAAGACGTTCTCTGAACTCTTTCTTCTCACACACAGAAAGGAGGAGGCTGCAGGAAAGGACAGTGGTTGCTAACTGAGGCCAGCGGCTGCCACCCCTGCCACCCGCCTGTCGGCTCCCTGCCCACGGCCTGTCCCGTCCACTTACTGTGAGGTCACTCCTGATGGCAAAGTTTTCGGGCTTAATGTCGCAGAGGTGGAGGCGGTGGGAAAAGTCACTGTGGAAATGGTTCACCATGTCCAAGAAGCTGAGAGCGATGTCACTGACAGCCTTGGCCCGGCCCTGGCCACCCCGGGGGGCACCTGTGGCCCCGCCCAGGGGGAAGAGAGCCCCGTGCTGGGGGCTGCCGGCGGCCAGGAGCTCCACTGCGTAGAAGTGGCCGCAGGAGCCCAGCACGGGCAGGACGTGCGGGCTCAGGCCCTGCAGCAGGCTGAGGTAGATGTACTCTTCCTGCTGCAGCAGGGCCCACGCGCTGGCCAGCTGGCCCCGCCACCGCGCGCCCCACCGGCCTGGCCACAGCGGCCCCAGGCTGCTGTCGGACAGCTCCAGGCCCAGCGCGTTCTTGACCTGCCCGGCCACCATCAGGAGGAGTTCTGCCTCCGGGACGTCGGGGCCGCCCTCCTCCTCCTCCCCCTCCAGCAAGCCGAGGGGCTGGAAGCTGGAGAAGGCCTCGCTCTTGGACTTGAGCACGACGGGCCGGCCGCGCCAGTCGGCCTGCAGCACCTTCTTGCCCCGCTCGTAGTGTAGGCAGCGCCGGTACCGCAGCTTCCCCGCCACGCACAGGTCCTCGCACAGGTCCCCCGTGAGCGCGCCGCCTCGGTAGTCCTGGCACTGCGAGGAAGGGACAGTCGGTCACCAGAGAGGAGAGGCTGGCGCCACCGGTCGGCCGGGGGTGGGGAAAGGGACAGGTTGGTCCCTCCCACAGGACGAGTATCACCCAGCAGTGGAGAGAGACCGCGATGGGCGCAGCAGAGGCCATTCGCGGCAGGGAGGGTAGTTAAAAGAGCATCTCTTGGCCGCTACGCTACTTGGCTCGACCCAGGACCGGGTCTGCAGCATCAGGACGCCTGTAGACCAGGAGCAGGACTTTCCCCGTCCGCCTGGGTGGTCCCGGGAAAACCTGAAGCCACCAAACGGTCAGAGGAAGGGGCTAGATCAGCTCTGGCTACGCTTCAGCCTCGCCGGGAGAGCCGTAACACCCAGGTCTAAGAACAGCTACGTCCGGCCTCAGCAGAAGGGACCCTGGGACCCTTGCCTGCCCCCCCCCACCGGGAGGACCACTGACCGCAGTGACCCCGGCAGGCACGTCCCTTGGGCTTGCTGTCTCCGACGGGAGCTGCTGCGGCCCATAAGGCCACAGGAACTGGGAGGGCTGCTCAGTTGAGGGGGAGAATCCGCTCCGGCACCCGGGATCAGAGCAGGTCTCGCGGTTGGTGAACTGGGGGGCGGGGGGGGCACTGGGGACGCAATCTGGAAGTGGAGCGAGTGTTGTGTCCCGGCGGTGGCGGGGAAGGCCACCCAGGAGCCCTTGGGCGTTTCTCCCCAACTCTAGGGGACCTTAGGATGGAGCCCCCTCGGGGACATCATGACCCTCCCCACCAGCTGGCATGTCCCCTAAGAGGACGGCCCAGCCCCACAATCCTGCAGGAGCAAGGCAGGAGAGCAGGGGAAGGAGGATTATCACACTCTCCTCTCTTTTCTATCTTTTACAGACATTCTGTGGACTCATTTTTATTAGGAGTTGAGCCTATTTTCTAATTCCCCCACCAGCGACTCCTCCCCCCACGCCAGCACAGAAAGGCCCCTCTCTCTTCCCAGGACGCTTACAGAGCTCCGTGAGACAGGGGCGTCATCCTAGCGCCTGTGAGGCCCTAAGACAAACAGAAAATCCCGAAGCTGCTTTTTTCACCCTATTTCATGTGTTACCAAGTGCCCTGAAGGACCAGCTGGGGAATACGGGCCTCAGGGTGCCCTGGACAAAGGGCTGGACCAGACCCAGAGAGCTCGAATCCTGGCCCTGACTGTGCTGCGACATCCCAAGAGGGTCACTGAACTGCTCTGGGCCTCGGATTCCTTCCCCTACACCACGCGAGTCCCTGAGACACGTGGAGGCCACAGCGTGCGTGCAAGCAAGCGCCAAGCAGCCTGGGGGGGCCTGGAAAGACACTTAGATATGGGATTCTGCACTGTTCAGACGCTGGCTGGGCGTGTCGCACCCTGCCGACTCTGAGTAGACTATACGCAGCTCCTTAAAGTTGAAAACTGTTCCTCTAGTGCCTAGACATCGGGATAATTCCAAAGTCAAAAATCTCCGAAAACTGGCCGTGGGCTCGCGCCTGTAATCCTAGCACTCTGGAAGGCCGAGCGGGCGGATCGTTTGAGCTCAGGAGTTCGAGACCAGCCTGAGCAAGAGCGAGACCTGATCTCTACTAAAAATAGAAATTGATTAGCCAACTAAAAATATATAGAAAAAATTAGCCGAGCATGGTGGCGCGTGGCTGTAGTCCCAGCTACTCGGGAGGCTGAGGCAGGAGGATCGCTTGAGCCCAGGAGTTGGAGGTTGCTGCGCTCTAGCCCGGGCAACAAGAGTGAGACTCTGTCTCGAAAAAAAAAAGTCTCCGAAAACTATCAGATTTTCATGACTCCTTTGGCCTCCTGTGGTGCCAAATCGCAACTGAAAAGATGTGAGGCTATTTATAGTCTGCATGTATTCTATTTGGGGTGAATTCACATACATTTTGCTGCTGCAGAATTATTAATATTTTTGATTCCTGGTGCTGCCCCCTACACAAAATATAAGTTGTATGTCGCACATTATCTTCCTACCACCCAAAACACACCCGGCCCCAAAAGGTTAGATAAGGGACTGGGGGCCTTTATAAACACACGCAGGCTGGTTGTTCAAAGCCCTTCTTTGAAAGAAATACTCTCAGCGCTTAAAAGAAGTGTCTAGATTTTCGAGACTATTTCAGGCAGCACCCGACAAAAGCTTGAAAGACCAAAGCCACGCTGTACAAAGCCACGCTGTACAAAGCCACGCCACCCAAAGCCACGCCGCCCAAAGCCACGCCATCCGAGTGGGCCCCGCCAGCTTCCTGCCAAGGGGGCTCCTGCCGGCCCCTGGGCTCTCGCTCTCCGTGTGCCACAGTGGCCAAAACCACGATGCAGCCACAAAGACCTGCAGATAGAAAGTCGTGAGCCTGATCCTGGAGCCAGCGAGGCCGCCCTCCTCGCCGGAGGCTGGCTTTTGGCTTTTGGTCTTTGGAAACGCACCCCATGATGCAGATGTGTTAGCACACACTCACCAACTTCTCTGCACACACGGGAAGTTGGGTGCGTGCTGTGCTCCTCTTGGAATGTAACTTAACAGAATTTTGGTAAGATGCCATTCTTTGGCTTTACACTCGGGATCTCTTTCCACAGCGTGGGGTCATGAAATGGGCACGGAAGGATCAGGACCCTCGTGTCAACCACGCTTTGCTTATAATTGCTTCCACGTCACCCCTTGTGGAAAAAACGGCAGCCGGCCAGGGTCCTCGGGCCCCTCCCGGTCAGTCTCAGGTAGTCTGCCCGAGCCACGGGGCATGAAGATGCAAGAGACAGAAATAGCACAGGGTGTTCATTTTACTTATGGTGGGGGTTTCTTTCTCTACTTTGTCTGGTACTTATACAGAGTTCCGTGTCTCTATAATAAACCTGATAAGACAATGCCAAAAACTGTTTCCTGATTTCCTTATAAATCCCCAAAACCCTGAATATATGATATGCAAAATGGTTTGATTCGTTTCCACGAACATTTTCATAGTGTTATCGTATTCGTAATTTAATCAAAAGTGCTTTTGCATGAAGTACAGAACAGAACTGAGAAAGACAGGCAGGCAGGCAGCAGACGCCCCTCGTGGCAGGAGGTGGCCGTCCTGAGCTGGGAGCTTCAGAGTCGCTGGGTGCTGGGAGGAGGGTGCGGGGAAGTCTCCGCCCTGCCGGCCACTGAGCGAGGACGCCCAGGGGAGAAGTGCGGCAGGTGACCACTGGGCCCCGTCTTCCGTCTGGCCGTGAGCAGGGGAGTGAGGAAGGGAGCACCTGCGACTGCCCGGACCCTCACTCTTCTCATCTGAACTGCAGCCACCACTGCCATTGGCCGTGAGGGACACCTGAGGACCACAGAGCCACCTCCCTTGCACCAGGCCATGCGCCATGCCTTGGGCATCAGCCCCACCTCGACACCCGCCAATCAATGGCCCCAGCTTTCCACAGCTAACCCTGCGGTGTGTGAGCACGGATGGGCCACAGCCCGACTACAGCTGCCAGGGCAGAGGTGGCTCCCACATGACGTTAGAGCATCACACGACAGGAACACGGTGGGGCTCAGCTTTGGGGCAGACTGGCTTTGCCCCCACTGGCTGCGTGGCTTGTTTCCAAGTCTATAGAAT
>CAUYPO010138237.1:0-31580 GCA_963574435.1 Cheirogaleus major | reverse complement strand
GCTCACAGCAACCTCAAACTCCTGGGCTCAAGCAATCCTCCTGCCTCAGCCTCCCGAGTAGGTGGGACTACAGGCATGCGCCACCATGCCTGGCTAATTTTTTCTATATATTTTTATTTGGCCAATTAATTTCTTTCTATTTTCAATAGAGACGGGGGTCTCGCTCTTGCTCAGGCTGGTTTCGAACTCCTGTCCTCAAGCGATCTGCTGCCTCTGCCTCGGCCTCCCAGAGTGCTAGGATTACAGGTGTGAGCCACCGCACCCGGCCAAGACTTGACTGCTCTTAATTTGACTTCTTTGCCAGTTTCCACGAACTAGCCACAGTAAAGGCCTGTATTGCACACAAGAGCATTCATTCTCTGTTCAGAAAGAAGAGTTCCGCACAACTAAGGCTTCTTCTGCCTTCTGAAATTATCCAAGCAGTGACAGGCCAGGACAGTGCCTCAGTTCACTGGTTCATTTTGGCAAAGTATAGGCAGGGAAGTGTCCCGCCTGCTTCCTCCAGAGCCTGGCTGGGCACCACAGAGGCGTCAGGGTGTCTTCGAGTTTCTGGTCGTTTGCACACTTGGTGGCTAGGGGTACTGACTCTGAAACTAGATCACCTGCATCCACATTGTGGCCGTGACCCTGAGCAAGTCCCTTAATAAGCTATTTGTGCCTCAGTTCCCTCATCTAACTAAGGGACAAAACCACACTGACCGCATAGAGTTGCTGTAAAAATCATGTGAGTTAATACTGATGTAACGTGCTGAGTGCAATGCTTGACATAGGATTAAGAGCTCTGTAAGTGTGAGCTGCTATTATTACTAATACTCTGTTGTTGCTAATACACTTTTCCTGGGCTTGGTTGGCCACCTGTCAACAGTCTTGACGGCTTGCTGGAATGCTTCTTAAACATTCTCCCAAAGCTCTCTATTCAAAACCTCAGGCCAGCCTATGAATCAACCGATTTCATTCTGTGGAAAAGAGTCCAAGAAGAATTAAATAGGGAATGCTGGAAACAGTGAGACTAATGCTTTATCACGCTCTTAAGAAATCTGGCCAGCACAAACGCAAACTGCTTTGCTGAAAGGGGAGTCCATATTTTATTCCTCTATAATGAAACAATGTTCCACTTAAGAGTCAAACAGTATCTCTCACTGTCTACACCTACTCAAGTATACATAGCACTAAGAAAATTGTTAATGTCTGCACAGTTTAAATAGCCTTGACTCGTTAAAAATCAGACTTGACATGTCCATTAATCCCAGGGTCTCAATTTTAAGGTGATATTCACTTCGCAAAGTCGTAGCCACAGCACCTATGTACAAAGTGACTGTGATGGAAATGTGGTCTGTTTTAATAAATCTTTCTGATAGTCCTTATCCTCACTTAATGACCTTTTTTAAAAAAATAAATGTTATAATTTTATACACTTAAACAATTTTGCTCCAATACGTAAGTTCTTCTTGTCATCCTTAACAATAGCTTTATTAGCACAATACTAGAAGCTGAGAGGAGCAGACCACAACTTCTTCATAGGTTCAGGATAAACAACACAATTTGCAAGGAACATTAAAACCAAGGTGACATACATATTAAAAATTCTTTTCTCCTAAAGACTGTAAAAATACTTTGGCTGAATTATCTGTCTTCTCTTAGCTCAGTAAGTGGCACTAATTAAATGCAAAAGGCCAAAAGAAAGAAGGATGGCAAGGAACTAAGAGAGCAAGGGCCCTAAAATAGTCTGAAATTGGCTCCATCTATCCAGTGAGAGTTGACTAATGCAAACAGGGAACCTCTGTTTCCAGTCTATAGTTGCAATTCTTAGTGAACACTGCCTGTGTCCCAAGTGCAGTAGCAAAATAATAAATCAGAGCGAATTCAATGTTAAGTATGACCCTGTTCAAAGAGACTGAACATTTAGCACAATTCAATTTTCTGTGGTTCAACTACTGGTTCACAACAGGGGTGAGGATGGGGGGGTGGAAGGGTGTGCAGGACCCAGAAGTACCAGCCAAGCCAGACGGATACCATTAGTAAGATGACTTTAAATATGTTAATAATAGTTAATAATGTAGAGATTTCTAAATTAAAAGTTGTCTTTCTCCCCAGCAATTCCACTCCTAGGTATATACCCAAGAGAACTGAAAACATTGTATCTGTACAAACAAAATGTACATGACGTTCACAGTGGCACTCTTCATAATAGCCAAAAAGTGGACACAACTCAGCTGTCCATCAACTGATGAACAGGTAAATACAATGTGGCATAGCCATACCATGGGATATAAATTGGCAATAAAAAGTAATGAAGCACCGATACATGCAACTTCAACATAGACAAACCTTGAACAGTCTACGCTAAGTGAAAGAAGCCAGTCATAAAAAGCCACATATTATATGGTCTCATTTATATGAAATGTCCAGAATAAGCAAATCTATAGGGACAGAAAGGAAATCAGTGGTTGCCAGGAGCTGAGGGAAGGTAGGAAAAGGGATTCACTATAAATGTGTATGGGTTTTGGCAAGGGGGTTGATGAAATATCTTTAAATTGATTGTGGTGATGGTTGTGCTATTCCATGAACACACACAAAAAATCATTAAATTATACACTTTAAACAGGTGAATTTTATGAGATGCAAATTATATTAATGTATCAACAAAGCTGTTTTTCTAAAGTTGCTTTTCTCTCATTTCATCATTGATAGATTTTATTAAGTAGTTATTCAGCACGAGTTACAGGGTTAATAGTGAAGTATGCAAGATACACAGTAGACCTTTGTCCTTCGCAAGGGAAAATTCTGGAAACATTTCCAAATTGCCAAATAAATGATTACCACTGGGGCTGAGACATTGCCCAACTACAGGCGGTGCCATTGCTTTTGAGGTCTATGTGAATTATGTCCCCAGCAGTCATGGAGAGCACAAACTACGTGGCCATATAAGGTGGTCCTGGCTGCCACCAAGACACCAGCATGCAGCTTTCTTCCTTTTTTTTTTTTTTGAGACAGAGTCTCACTCTGCTCCCTGGGCTAGAGTACCGTGGTGTCAGCCTAGCTCACAGCAACCTCCAACTCCTGGGCTCAAGCGATCCTCCTGCCTCAGCCTCCCGAGTAGCTGGGACTACAGGCATGTGTCACCGTGCCAGCTAATTTTTTCTATGTATTTTTTTGTTGGTGGTGTCCAGATCATTTCTTTTTTTTTTTTTTTTTAGTAGAGATGGGGTCTCGCTCTTGCTCAAGCTGGTCTTGAACTCCTGAGCTCAAACGATCCACCCGCCTTGACCTCCCAGAGTGCTAGGATGACAGGCGTGAGCCACCGCGCCCAGGCAACATGCAGCTTTCTTTCTTGGAACTCCCTCCTCACTCTTCTCTCCCACTAAACAGTTTTTTTTTTTTTCTCTCAGTCTCTCAGTCTACAAAAATTATTGAACATATGTCAATGGAGTGGGATATAGACAGTGGGTGGTCAGCCGGGCTATGTGGCTTGTCCCCAACAGGTATTGCCATCACTCATGAAGATCTACAAGGCAAAGCTCCATGATCAACCCCACTGCCTTGATCCCATCTTATTCAAATATTTATGACAGAGTTTCAATACATCATGTGGTTATAAATTGTCAATCTTGTTTACAGGCAAATAATCTTTTTTGTACATATTTTAAACTATATTAATTGCCATCCACTGTCTGCTCTGGCCTTTTTAAACTGCCAATCAAATATACAACTTTCTGTGCTTTTGAAATAAGCACAGTTAGCAATGCAAATGCTTATCAATCACACGTACTTGCGTTCACTTCCCTTCCCACCTGCAGAGATGGGAGCTGCTGGTCTTTAAGCAAATGGCAATACACACGCATTTTCTTCTGTAGCTCAAAGAGGTTAGGAAGCTAGTCCTGTCCGAGATTGAAAAAGGCACACACACACAAAAAGATAAAATTCCACTTGTGTTTAAGAAGTAGGAAAGCAAGGCCGGGCGCGGTGGCTCACGCCTATAATCCTAGCACTCTGGGAGGCCGAGGCGGGAGGATCGCTCAAGGTCAGGAGTTCGAAACCAGCCTGAGCAAGATACAGACCCCGTCTCTACCAAAAATAAAAAGAAATTGATTGGCCAAGTAAAACTATATAGAAAAAATCAGCCGGGCATGGTGGCGCACCCCTGCTCTTTTCATGGAACTGGTAGACACACCAGAGTTCAAGCCCCACCAAGCAAGTATATACACCATATACTCTGTTCACATCACGTCACATCCACCAGCAGCCCATTGGCCAAAGCAAATCACATGGCCAAGCCCAATGTCAAAAATCAGAAAAGCACACATCACCCACCTACAGACTATGGCAAAGATATGGGTGCATAACACTACTAAAGAGGAAGGGAGAATTCTTACTAATGCTACAAATCTATCACAGTTGCTAAATAATCCTGAAAGTTAGGCAATAATGGCCCCATTTTTTCTTGACAGTTGAGTAAATGATGCCCCAGGAGTTTAAGTCATTCATCCAAAGTAGGGCAGGCAGCATACTGCTGTAGCAGAACTAGAATTCAAATCTTCTACCTTCTGGCCCTCTGGTTTCTACAGGGATGTAGCTCACTGACACATACATAACTAGTATGCATCTTTAATAATCACATCCCTTAATTATGCTTCCTTGCAGATATCATTTCTCTCCAACAAAGACCTGACCCAACATTTTCTCACTCGTTAGCATGATCACAGGCTTTAACATTTGTTTGGGATCTTCTGCAGTGTTTTTACAAGCTATTTTTTACTACTATTACACTAATAAATTATTTATGGTGGGAAACCTAAATCGGAAAACCCTGGCTACTTGAAAACAAGCTTTATTAAAAACATCTCTTCTCCGTCCAACATGTAGCCTCACAGGACACACACAATTCCTTTGCCTACTCTGAGTGTTAAAGATTACAGAATCAATGACGGAGAACCTATCAATGGCTGCAGAGAAAGCGATATGGAAGAATCAAGTTTGAAGCTAATTCTTGAGCAGGGGAATTTTACTCTGCTGCCGTCGCTGCCCTGTGCAAACTAATTGCCAACGGATCAGGCCGTAAAGCATCATAACTAGAGGTGCTGAAGGGCAAGAAGGCACCCGGATGCCAGCAGCCTCCCATATCCATTCACTTATTCACGCAGCAAATAGTTTTGGAAGGACAACTCCGGGCCTGGCAGGTGACTAGGGCTGAAAAGCCGCTAGAACCCGACGGACCAGCTCTCCTGGAGTTTACATGCTGCAGAAAGGGGTAGATTGTTATCAACAACAGCAAAGTACAAGCAAACAGGGTATTTTCAGATTGCACTAGGGTTGTACTAAGAAAGTAGCCTTGTGGCCCTGGGCATGTCACTCGCTTAACCCCTCTCTGGGGCCCTCGCCCCGTCCTCTGGAAATAGGGTAACTCTCACACCGGATCAGGTAAGTGAGGGCACCCCTGCGCACTGTACGCATTCAGCGCAGTTCTTTCAGTCTTCATCCGTTGGCAGCGACCTGGAGCCTCTCTCTCTTCACTCTCATCAAAATGAAAAACAAACTCCTGGCATGATATTCCCGGAGAGGACTCAATAGACGAGAGAATGCCTAACTGAGGGAAGGGGAGGAGGGTACAGAGGTGTCTCAGAACAAAAGCCCAGCGCTGACGGAGTCCTAGAGGTCCTAGAAGTCCTAGGTTTGGACATGAGCGGGCCTGGGAGCCCCCTACCCTGCTAGGTGGTGGCGCTGTGCGGGGCCAGGTGACGCGGATGCTGGCGCTGCTCGCTTAGGGTGCTCGGGGTGGGTTGGGGGACCGTCTCTGCTCTTCACTCCCACCCTGCGGGGACCAGATGCCACCTCGGCCTCCCTCTCCTCATTCCTTTGCCGCCTCTGAGGCAGGCTAACTGCGGACTCTTAATGACAGCTCCAGGGCGGGGCGGGGTGAGAGGCTGTCGCTTCTCCCCGCCCCCTCCAACCCCGGCACCCTAGAACCTGGTTTGGGCACAGACGGAGGGCAGGAGGCTGCGCCCCCTAACATGCCCCAGGCCGCGCTGAGCACTGCGCCCCCGGAGGCCGATCTGGCTGCGGAGAAGGATCCTGACAGCTCGAGGGCAGGAGGGGACCTGGCCCTCATCCGCACGCCCGCCCCGCAGTGATCCAGACGCCGCTCGGGCCTCCTCCCTGCCCCTCGCCAGCCCGGGAGCCGCAGGAGAAGCCCGGGGCCTTTCTCTCGGGCCGCGGCAGCTGCGCCCTGGGGGCGGGGAGGACGCGCGGAGGTGCCAGGGGCGGACGGGCGCGGGGAGACCCGGCCTGGCAGGGCCGATTCAAGTTTCCACCCGCGCGCGGTTGTGCAACCAGGACAGGAGCGGGAGCCGCGGGCGCCTCGGAAAACAAACCGAGCCCATAAACAAAGCCACGTGGCCTCGGGGCCGGGTGGGGGGGCAGGGCTAAGAGCAGGCGGCTCTTCCGGCAACAAAGAGCCGCGGCCAGCGGCGGGGGATAAATACTGCAGCTGGGACAGCCAGCCGCGCAGCACTCCAGGGAGCCAGCCGCGCCGTGCGACCCTCCCCAGCGCCAGCGACCCTGCGAGCGCAGAGTGCCCCGCTCTGTTCCCCTAGACCCGCAGCCCTCCGCGCCAGTCCCTGCACCGTCCCCATTGCGGGCCCTGCTCCCCATCATCCGCCGCAGGCGGCGCGTCCCCAAGGCCGCCAGGCCGGTCCGGTCCTTCATTCCGTCCTATACGTCGGTCGCGTCCGCTCGCGGTGCCATGCCATTCCTCGGGCAGGACTGGCGGTCCCCCGGGCAGAGCTGGGTGAAGACGGCCGACGGCTGGAAGCGCTTCCTGGATGAGAAGAGCGGCAGCTTTGTGAGTGACCTCAGCAGGTGAGGGGCCCGCCACTAACTTCCAGCCCTGCAAAACCGACCCGGGCTGGTCTGGGGGGCGCGGGGCAGGTGAATGAAGGGCAGGCAAGGCCAGGACTGGTTAAAGAGTGGGCCACACCAGGGGGATGGGAGTGATTGTATGGATTTCTGCAGAGGTCGCTAGAGCACGGAGACTGGGAATTTGGTTTCTCTTATCGTTCAAGGTCAGCGTCTCCAAGTGGACACGACTCGTTACAGAACACCTGGTCCCTCTGAGAATCTCATAACAATCTCAGATCTTGTCCTCAAACGCTCAAACTTAAGCACGGAACTTTAGGGGTCCCCACCTTAAGGACACCGGAGTGGCGCAGTTGCGCGTGCGGCGGCGCGGGGGAGTGAGCGGAGCACCCTTCACCGCTGCAGTGGCGGGGCTCAGAGCGCCCAAGCGCGGGGGGTACAGGGCGACAACGGAGCTGGACGCGAGTCCTGCCCGTAGCGCCTCCAGGCCCTTCCCACGCACTGGCGACCACGGAGTGGCCAGGGCCGATGAGTAACCGGGCAGGGGCCGCAGCGCTTGCGGGGCTGACCCGCCGAGCGGTGGAGAGTGGGGGCGGCAGAGATGCCGAGCCTGGAAGGGAGGCGGGGGATGAAACCACAAGCTCTCTGCTTCTGGGAGGACCAAGCACTTGCACCTGTCTCCTCCGTGGCCCTTTCCGTCAGTCTTCTTTGTACAGTGAGCGTGTTCCCGTTTCGAGCGGTGCCTGTCAGCTGTGGGAAGCCTGCCTGGCTCAGGTGAGCCTGTGGGTTTGAGGTTTCACCCGAGCTTTGTCAGCCTGGTGGAAAATCTGAGGTCGCCTGGGCTCCCTGCTTGACTTGGCTAATGACACAAGCGCCAGCTAATGGTTAGGTGGTCTGGAATCTGTCAGTCCCTACCCTGACAGTTGACTGCCAGAGACTCGGTGAGGAGGGCGATGAAAGCGGGTCCAGAGGGGATTGGTGCAGCCGGGGTCACCCCGGGGTCCCTTTTCCTGCCGCCTTTGGTTAAAACCACTGCGCCCCCCCTGCCCCCCACGCACACTCTTAAATTGACTTCAGTGGAGAGTTCTGTAACTGGGCCAGGTTCCCACTTACTGAGATTTACCAGTGGTTGTTTGGATGAAGCCTTGGCAATAAATTTTAAGAAAACTATCAAGAAAATATGGTTATTTTGGCAGCTTGACCTGCAGAACCTCCATTTGTTTCTAGTTTGTAATGCATCAAATTCCCTTTGTCTCCAATGAAAAGAAAGAAATTATTTAATCCTGGGGTCTGTCAGAAGAGACACGAGCATGTTAACCTTTATGTTAGACATACTTGGAGGCAGTCCCAGGGGAGTTTTGGGAGCACTATAAAGAATTCTTATTTACAGAAAATCAGATAATTTATTTACAGAAAGATAAAAAGACAAACTGCTCTTGCCAGACTTTATCTCTTAGTGACTGTAGTTACCAATTATGCCTAAATTATTCTCCCTTAACAAAATGAGAAGCTTCCTTCCTTCCTCCTTGTTCCTAAGGAACGATGATCTAATATTTTGGTACTTTATTTCTGTATAAAAGTTCAGATTCTTTCTAGGTAGGTAAGCAATGGTCTGATGAGCGGTGTCACAGTGGCTCACCCAAATATAATTGTAGGGTGCTCCTCAGTGGGGAACAGAGGACTGGGTTCCACAGGAGAGGATTTGAAATGAAGAGTTGTATTAATATTCACCCTATAGCGGCTCCAGGAGATAAACTGGTATAACTCTCCTTTAGAAATAAATAGTGGTATCTCTCTTGCCACAGTATGAAAGGCCTGCAAATGGTTTTAACTTACAGAGGTTTAACTAAACAGAGGTTTAGACTAGGCTGGGATCAGGTAGCTTCCTCCCCCCTTTGTGCCCCTCATGAGCCTCTTTTCTTTCCTTCCATTTTACACCTGAGCTGGAGCTGTCACACTCATCATCACTACCACAAATAGTGATCAGCGAACACCTGTGGTCCTTTGAGTCAGAGTTTAGGAATCCTTTGGTAGCCACCTAGCAAAGCAGCTGGCTTCTTGTTTGCAGGGCTTTTTTTTTTTCCCCCAGTAATTATAAACAGTCCCTTCCCTACTTAGCATAAAAAGTCTGCCAACTTCTTAAAGGTAGTTGGCCTTCTGAAGTCTAGGTTTGTAATCTCAAATATCCCCACTGTTTTCGGTCTTGGTGACATTTCTCTGTGATGTCAGGTTTGGGCTGAGTGCCTGCCCACACAGGTAAAGTTAAATGCCTCTCCTGTTACAAGAAAACAAAAGGCAGGCTCTTAAAGAAGGGGTGAGGGGGCGGGGGTTGGTAAGTTAAACAGAGGACTACAGAAGCATGGAAGACTTACTTTCTCATTCCCTGTACCATTCTGTGAGCTGCTCAAACAAAAGAGAGGGATGGAGGGTGCATTTGGTGGTTTTCAGCCTGGAGTTATTGTTTAGTGTTGACCAAGGCTTGTCTGCACACACACCTACTCTGGACTCCGCTGGCCTTTCCGTCTGTGGCCCAGGACCCTGTCCTCTTCCGAAAGCAGAATGTTACAAATCCCATCGCAGCCAAGTGCCCAGGACTGAGATCGCAGGAGGATTTAAGATAAGCCTAAAGCAGGGCCCCCTC
Organism: Cheirogaleus major; assembly: GCA_963574435.1. NCBI lineage: Eukaryota > Metazoa > Chordata > Mammalia > Primates > Cheirogaleidae > Cheirogaleus > Cheirogaleus major. The sequence goes on along the minus strand of CAUYPO010138237.1, from coordinate 22,087 downwards.
TTAAAACGTTGTCATTATATAAAATAGAAGGGGAATGGCAAGTGTTAAATATGGTGAGGCAGATCAAGAATTCAAGGAAAGAGTTCAGCTTGAACTGGGATGATCCAAGAATACTTCAAGGAAGTGGTGGTTGAGGCACTGGGCATAACAACCCCCTCCCCGCCCCGCCTCCGGGATGAGTAATCTAAACTGTCTGAAACTTGGCCAGTCTTCTCTAAGCCTACACTTCTGTAGTCAAAAACTCCCTTGAATGTTGCTTTACTGTATAGCTAAGGCTGGACCAGGAAGCAGGAAGTTTACCTTGGTGCCCTAGACAAAAATAATAGTTAAGATTTTATGAGTGCTTGCTGTGTGCAAGATACTATTCTATGAGTTTTATACACTAGGCTGTTTGTTTCACCAGAGCATTCAGGCTACTAGCCTTGTGAGTTTGGTGATCTGGATGTGTATTAGAGGAAATTAGCATAGAAATCTCACTGGCTTTAATCAAGTCTATATAACTACAACTAAGCCTTTTGGCAGGTCACTGCTTTCTTAAATGGTTTTTATCGCAAATGAAATGAGAAATAGGGCTTTTTTTTTTTCATTCCCTCCTTTATCTACTGCCAAAATAGTCTCATTTATGGTCTTATTTTGAAATATTTCCACCTTTTCTAAAGTTGTCTTAAAGTATCTTGGTATGTAGTAGTGTGGGGCTGGGGGGAAGAGGTCTTTTCTTATTCTAGGCCTATGCCTATAAAAATCAAGATTAGTAAGAAGTGACTATAAAATAGCAACTTGCTGGCTATTATTCAATTTAATGAAGAAAGCAGCCTCAATGAGATGGTTTTGCTTATTTTTTAAAAAATGCTATAATTCCTAAATGGTGGTGGTTTTTCTTATTTAAAATTTCAGTTGTAATTTTCCATTGCCTTTGCATTTCCTTGAAATGGATGCAGTTGAACACTCAAAATAGCCTCTAACTGAATATATTATTGCTCAAAAGAACACATATAAGTAGGCAACGCAAATAACCCCGTAGACCTTTCCAGGCCCTACCTCCAGAATCCAAAACCTAATACCAAACGAAAAGTATAGGGTTTCTCTTTGGTTAAAACTTTTCTAATTATACAGTGAGACAGCATCATCAATTATGTAAAATGCTTCTTAAACTAGCTTTTGAAATGAGTCACTTGGGCTTAAAGCAGGTTATTGTAGCTTCTGTGAGGAAAGCAAGTGTTCAGATTCCTTTGAAGAATGTTTCCAATTAGAAAAGAATAAGATGAAATCCAAATATTTAAAATTTCTAAGTGATGGTCACTATCTGTGGCCCAGGCTCTGAAATTTTTCTGCTGAACTTGAAATGTGTAATTGAGAATAGGACAGCTTCATTTTATGGTTCTCTATATGTGGAATTTATACTGTAGGTTTTTGTCATTTTAGTGGTGTGTGTTTAAAAATAAGCCTTCATATGGTTTTTGCACACAAAATGTTCTAGCTTTGCTTTCTAAAGCTGTTTTCAGCTTTGGTACATGATAGACCACTCAAGTGACCTTCCATCTTTTTTTCATTTTCTCAACTTTGATTGAAATTTCTTAAGTTAGCCTCAGGGACTCAGAGTTCTATTCTTTGTTCTACCCCTCTCTTTGTGCTGACCTTGGAGCAGATGGACTGTACGTCTATAGTCATGCAAGTAGACAAATATACACTCATGTGCCTGGCCCAAAACATTCACCGTTGGCTTACTTACGAAAGTGCCTCTGAGAGAGGACATTTCTGTAGTATTCTCACTGCAACCTGAAAATCCTGTTTCCCAGAATGGAAAGGAGAAGCCTAAGTTTATAAGACTTAATAAATGGTATTAAGCATAGCCTTATGAAAGAAGATTAACCAATGATTGATTATTCATCAAGTTTATCCCAATGGGTACAGAAAAGCAACACTGAATATGCTGTTGGTGATGTCATGTGTAAGCATTTCAGCAAGATACTTATTATGCTATTAATAATTAAAGTACCACTTAAGAGCCTATTATAACAAAAAGATAGTGGAAATCAATCTTGTCTCTTCCATCATTCACACAGTGCTAAGGGAATATAGAAATACAGGTGTATATCATTTTACCCAACAGATGTATGTGCAAAAGAGATATAAATTAAGTCACATTTTAAATTCAGCAGAGGAACTCAGAAAGTTAAAGGAGCATAATATATTGGTGATATAGCAAAAACTCTCTAATTTATGTTTTACCTGTTGGTATTATAAATCCTGCTTTACATACCTAATGGGGGTTGAGGGAGTTGGGGAACCTATCTTCTCATTATACTTCCATATTGCTCCTGCATTCCTTCTGCAGAAACTATTCAGATTTACTCTGAAGTTGTTACACGGTGTAGTAGAATAGCTCATCAGCCCCTCAAATAGCTTAGCCTTGGGAAATATACACCCAAGTTAAGCCTGCCCATCCTTCAAAGACCTGTGAATTAAATAGGCACATTCAATGTCTGTTCAGCCCTTATATAATAAATTTAAGAATAAAGAATTCACCTTGTTTCAGTTAGGAGCCAAAGTCACAGTATAATCCCTAGTATTAGTCAAGGAACTACATGAAACCTAAGCAACTAGCACTATATACTGAACATCTCCTAGAAACGGAGTTTCTAAGTCAGATTTTTATAAATGTAATCACGTTTCAAAGACATGATAGTAGCATGCGAGTTAAAAGCAGCTTGGGTATACTTTAAATGGGTGAATTGTATGGTATGTGAAGTATATCTCAATAAACCTGGGTTTAAAAAAAGCTGCAGCAGCATCTTGGGGTAAATGCTTTTGCAAAATGAAGGCATTGTGTTACAGTGATACAAGTAACCACCCCTCCCCCCATTCATCATTTTTGCTTAAAGTAATATTGTAGTACCCTGCATTGCTCTTAAAGAGGACAGTGCTGTGTATCAAATTACAATGGCAGGCACAGTTAGGGAATTCAAAAGAAGTAGAAATCCCCATCCCTGCCTTCCACACAGATGTGACAATATTTCATCCTCAAAGAAAGAAGTCTGTGCCTGAATAGACTTTTTTTTTGAGTGATTATTTTATTGTTTTATTTTGTTTGAGAAGCATGGATGTTTGTTTTTTTTTATAACCCAATAAGTTATTTATAGAAACAGCTCACATTAAAGTATAGCTGTTACATCTCATCCTCTCTTGTTATTCATAGTTACTGCAACAAGGAGGTGTACAATAAGGAGAATCTTTTCAACAGCCTGAACTATGATGTTGCAGCCAAGAAGAGAAAGAAGGACATACTGAATAGCAAAACCAAAACTCAGTGTAAGCTGTTTGTTTCAAACCTAAAAAAAAGCTATTTGAAGATGGTTATGATTGGTTCTTGGCAGGGGGAGGGGGGAGAGGAGGGATCACACCTCCCATGTTAGACATCTGCTTTAATATTTACTGTGTCACTAACAGAGGTCACTAGGATCTTTGTACTCAGAAACCTGGCTGTGCATTTTACAAGTGAGATTAATATGTTCTTTATAGTCTTGTTTATAAATTATTTGTTAGTTAAGGTCTTTATTTCCTGCTTGTCACTTGTATTTGACATAGGTAATATAGTTATTATACAGTGATGTGGTCAGCTGAATCAATTCCAGGGTGTGCTTATATTATGTACTGTGTTCGAAGCTTTAGAAATAGATTTTCCTCTCCCTCTTTCCTTGTATAAATACTATTACATTTCTAGATGCTATGTGTAAGTATTAGCAGAGAATATAAAGCTCTATTCATACACATGAATTATAGATTATTTTAATTTAATCTGTACTCTATGGTTTCCTCATGTTATCTGTTTTATTTCTACTTTTTATGACCTTGTGTAAGTTTTAGATTTGGCATTTAAAACAAATTTGTACTTGGGTATTAGATTTTTAAAATTTTTGAGCTTTAATATATGAAATTTTACTATCGAAGATTTGGAGTGCTTCAGACAAAGCAAAGTATAGCTCCAGTATTTATACATTCCAGAAAGAAAGCATTTGTATCCTCTTAAATTGTCAGTAGAGTCTTTGTATTTTTTGTCAAAAGTGTTTCAACTTTGGGATAAAGTGAAATGTTGAAGTGAATTTTGAAGTGAAATGTTTAAAATCTGGGACATTTTATAAACCTTAAAATGGTGTATTTTTTTGTCTCTAGATTTCCACCAAGAAAAATGGATCTATGTTCACAAAGGAAGTACTAAAGAGGTGAGCATCCATCCATTTATTAAACAGTTACGCTTCGCCTTATGCCTCCCTGGTACGGTAGGGGGAAATTGGGCAACAGCATTGCTTCAATATGAAGGAAATTGAGGAGGAAAAAAAGAAAGTATCACTTCAAATCACGACTGTCTTTTTGGATGTGGCTGGTGGTGGTGGCTGGCAACCTACTACCTAGCCACCATCGGAGTTTGGGGCTACAGAGAGAGAAAGAGGCAAGTTACTAGGCGGACTCCCAGTCATTCAGTGAGATTATGTATGTAAAAGTGCTTTATGAAGATTAATGTGCCCATCTCAACCATATTATTACAAAATCCTAGATTTTGCCTCAGGACAGTACCTCTCTTTCTTTCTAAGATCTCTTCAGACTTCAACTTGTTTAAGTTTTAGCCCTGGGAGGACTAATCACTAATCCTAGCAGAAGTTTTCAGTGCCTGCGCAACATGACATAGGAAGAGATCAGACATTATAATAACTACATTTGTACAGCCCTTCTACGTACATTTCTCCCTGCATAGGCATTTGCTCACATAACCAGGATACAGGCAGAATGATAGAATGATAGCATTTCTATCACTGTCAGGGACCTCGGAGAACATCTAGTTAGTTCCCTCTGTGATGTGAGACCTGGTAATATACCTGAGACTCCCTAGATACTCACAGCAGAGCAGGAACTAGGAGCCAGGAGCTCCCAACTCCAAGTACATTCAGAGATTAAAGATCAAAACTTCTTTTGCTTCCTCGCGAAGCCTTAAAAACACTTTTAATCATCACAATGAGAAAAGCACTATCGGTGCAAGGCCAAATGGTGACATTGTTGAAACAGGTAGGTCTAATTCTCCTCTCAGGAGTATGTTACAGTCACAAACCACCATGACCTTTGACATCATATACCCAGCTAGCTCCCAGTCTTTCCTTGATAAGGAGCTAATGATTTTCTCAGAGCAATATGTGCAGAGAGCTAGGGTCCAAATGGTACATGTCATGCAAAAGGGTATTTAACGTGTGAGTCACTGACTTGGCCAGCTGCTGGCTGCATTACCCATCTTGGTGGCTCACTGGGATTCATGAGTGCAGGAAAGAAGCCAGTGGCCCCAGGTTACCTGACATGGACATCAAGCTTGTTCAGCAGAGTCCGGTTGGATTCGTCCAACTGGATTGTTCTAACTGGATTCTAACTTGGATGACCTCTGCGTGGCAGGAGTAACTTCTGTGCCTCTCTTTTCATGTTCAGCGCCATGGATATTGCACTTTGGGGGAAGCTTTCAACAGACTGGACTTTTCAACTGCCATTCTGGATTCCAGAAGATTTAACTACGTAGTGCGGGTAAGTCTCAAGTGCCCAAAGGCTGGCCCAGACTCTCTCAAGTCACATCATCAATTTGGGTTGTCTTGAAGTAGTTTCCCCCAAAAATAACTTTTTAGGAACCTGAGAATTTGGAATCAAGCGGAAAATAGATTCCTCAATCTCCCTCTTCCCTGACACACTTCAAGTTCTTAGGTGGGTCCTGTTAGGTAGGATGTGCCTGAGGTTGGCCGGGACAGACAGAGGTTGCCATGACACCTCAGGGAGTTAGTGAGTCAGTCCCCTCAAGTGAAATTTCACTCCAAGCCCCTTCAGAGCCCACCCTGTGGAGAGATGGGAACATGTTATAGGCAGCACAGGCCCCAGCTGCAACACCAGCAAGAGAGAACTCAGCAGGAAGCCAGCCCTAAAGCACTTTGGCTTGTTTTAAAAACCATCTGCACCTCTGATCATTCTCACTGTCCTCTTGTCTTGCTTCAGCTGACTCTGGGTGACTTCAGGGCATTCTTGGTTTAAGCCACAAAACTGGAGGAGTTCAAAGCACCTCTGTTTCTTTCCTGGGATTCCCTTCCACCCCCATATGATAGCAAAATTCAGTCCCACATCTACCTAAAGTTAAAAACTGCCCATTTGGGTCTGCTGCTTTCCTTTTAAACCTTATTTGGAAAAAAAAAAATTTAATGAGCTTTAGCAAAATATTAATGATGAAAGTAGTGAAGCAAATAAGTTTAACAATGACTTTCAAGTTAATGATTCTTTTTAATTGGTTTATTGTTCCTCCTCCATCCACCAAACTCCCATGTGTGTTTTGTCAGTGGTTCAGCCTGGGAGGTAGCAGCTGTTTGGGTTTTAGGCCCTGAAGTGAGAGGGAATTTTCCCCTGTGGGTGTTGGTTGGTTTGGTTTTTATTTTCTTTTTCCTGGGTGGTTGTGTTTCTCAGTGCCGTGTCACTGAGTCAGATGATTGCAAAGGCTCAGCCAGGGTGATGACATTTAAGCCCCCTTGAGGCTTGGATCATTCACCTGTCATCTGGGCAGATGCAGGCTTGGCCGTCCAAACTGACCTGATGAAAACCCAGGCCTGCGAGAGACAGGTTAGAAGTTATGAGCTGAGCCTGTGAGGACATGAGCAGATCTGGGCACCCTTGCGCTAAGCTCTCATTCCAGTCCAAAAGGGTTGAAAATAAGAGATCTTCTTAGGTGAAATGTCATGTCATTCAGGGTGACTCTGCCTGTCCAGGGAGGTCACCTGGTCCTGCCAGTGCCTGCAAACTAGCCCAGGCTGGTTGGAAATGGGCCCAGGAAGATCTGGAAACTTCTGTTGCTAAGAATATAAATAGTTTCCATCTTCTCGGTGTTAGAGGAAGACACCTAGATCTGATGTCTTGTTACAAACTGATCATCAAAATGATCAGTTTTTAGATAGTTTTCCTTCCTACCTACTTTTCCTTTCATAAGAAATAAAGCAAAGGAGCAAGGATCATAAGTAAAAATCTATTTCATGCAATTATGTACATTTTCACCTTTTATGCTTTTAATAATCATGAAGTGTGGGTACTTTTATCTCTATCTAAACAGATGGCAGTACAGCAAGGTAAAAATGACTTGTACAAGGTCACAAAGTATCAGAATGAGGATTTGAAACCTGGGCAATCTTAGAGTCTACACTCTTAACTGCTGCAGTAAATTCTCTGTGAAGGGAGGATTTGATGTAAAATGGCCTGAGGACAGGTCCCAGGTCCAATTTCAAGCTGTTTCAGCCTTTCAAAGACTTGGTTTCCCCGTCTGTAAGAGGGACTTACCTCAACTTCGCAGGGTAACTATGGAAACTCAGTGGTATATTTTAAATGGAAGTGCTCTGCACACTAGAATCCACTATGCAAAGTCAGACACTGATACTATTACTCCCTTACCAAAATTATTGTTGATTCCTCCTAAAATGCTTTTTCAATTTAGTTGATAAAAATGTTTTTCTACTTAAACACAGTAATTAACTGGAGACTCTGGCACTTGATTAAGACTCAGCATAAAGAACTTAATGTTTAATAGTATCTAATTGTGAAATATGTCATGAGCACTTTCCCTTCAATGATGTTAAAATGAGACAAAGTGCTGAATCGTTTCAAAGTCATTCGGTTCAGAAATAGTGGAAAAATCTATTTTGGAAAGGACAGTCTTTTTTTCCCCTTCACTGTTAGAGTCCTCTGTAATTTGAGAAATAATATGTTATTTTTATAAAGAACTTAAAACATTTTAATGATAGACAAGTGTGTTTTGAGGTTTTCCTTCTTAGGAACTCAATATACTTATATATTCTTCTTATCCTTAAACCAACTCAGCAAAGTAGCTTGCCAGGATATTATCCCCATCTTATTACTCTGACCTAATGGTGTTTTAATACTACAATGATTGCTGGTTTCACTAAGGAGCTAAACCAATTTTAAGGGTCATTTGGGGGAAAAAAATGTTTAAAGCCTTTAGAGCCAAAGTACATTTTCAGAAAATTTGTTCTGTTCATGCTGGCTGTCATCTTCCAAAAAAGAGACATGCAGAGGTAATAAAAGACATGGCCAACACCATCTCAGCATGTTATGATGTTTATCACTTAGCATGAAAATGTCATGGCATTTTTGGAATCTGAAAATTTTTGACTATAAATTGGAAAGGTTTTTATATAATAACATTCATATGTCATTTAAACTGGCTTCAAGCTACACACATTGTTCCTGCTCCCTCCCCTGCACACCCCCGAGGATTTAACTACCTAGCTGTGGGTTTTAAAGATGATTTAAACTCTTTAGGAACAGTAACTTACCTATTTGTGGAAGGTGATTTTAAAAATAGTTTACCCTACACCTCAAGACCAACACATTTTGGAAGTTCCCTTGGGGAGCTGGAGAAGATTCCTGGGGCTGGGCCAGTCATGGGGTTGGAAGTTGGTAACCACAAGGAGGTGCGTGCTGACTAACCCGGACACAGAGAGGCCAGAGGATAAAGTCGGTCTCTAGCACCAAGTCAACCAGGAGAAAGTTTCAGAGACCACCACCCACTCGCTGTTCCAAAGGGAGCCTGTGAACCTGCTACAGCCCAGTGGTTCTCAGCCCTAGCTGCACATTAGAATCACCTAGGAAGCTTGTTAAGGTACATAAGCCCACCTCTAGAGTTTCTGATTTAATTAGTTGAAGATGGTGCCCAGGCATTGCTACTTTTTAGATATCTACCTGGTGATCCCAATGAGTTTTCAAGTTTGCAAACCAGAAACTACTTTGGAGCCCAAATATTATATTTAGCATAATGAATTTTTTAAACAAGGCACACTTAGGAATTAAATTGTAAATAAGACTTCTGGGACATGTACTGTGGTCCATCAGGAATTTGGTGATGGAAAGAAGATTGCCCTCCCACATTCCAGCTCAGAGTTCAAAGCTTATTCTATGTGGTACCTTCTGCAAATCAATCACTTTACCTCTCTCAACTATAAAACCAGGACATTCATACCTGTATTGAAGCATTTTTATGAGAATAAAAAAATGTTATAGAAAAACAAAGGCAATGGGTATGAAAATATATAAATTTCAAAATGTAGTGTAACTTATTTTGGGGGAAAGAAGTAGGATTTAAGCATATGCAACCATCTTTCCTGGATGATTAAGACCTGAAGTCTCAATTTGTAGATCAGATACAGTTGGGGCAAAGACTTACCTATTTGCAGTGGGATTTCTAAATCCTATATTCTCCCCAGTGAGGCTCAATGGTAGAAAACACCAATATTTACCCAAACAACTACCCCTGTTCCCTAATGAGTCATTTGAGAAAACTGAATTATTGGGATAAGATGGAATTAAGATAAAAACTAAGAGGTGCCAATAAAAAATATGGCTTAAAAGGGGCATGAAGCCAACAGTTATTACATATCTGTTATTGCTGAGTACAATGTAATATAGAGCTGGAACTTGAGTTCAGACTTGTGCTACTCCAAAACCTGTATTATTTTTGGACAAGCGCAGTGGCTCACGCCTATAATCTTAGCACTCTGGGAGGCCGAGGTGGGAGGATTGCTCAAGGTCAGGAGTTCGAAACCAGCCTGATCAAGAGCGAGACCCCGTCTCTACTAAAAATAGAAAGGAATTAATTGACCAACTAAAAAATATATAGAAAAGATGAGCCGGGCATGGTGATGCATGCCTGTAGTCCCAGCTACTCAGGAGGCTGAGGCAGAAGGATTGCTTGAACCCAGGAGTTTGAGGTTGCCGTGAGCTAGGCTAATGCCACGGCACTCTAGCCTGGGCAACAGAGTAAGACTCTGACTCCAAAAAAAAAAAAAAACCGGTATTATTTTCATGGGCCTCACTACTAGCCAGTGAGGGCAATAGATGAAATAGATAGGACCAAGTCTACAGCAGGGGCCGGCAAAGCACTAGCCCTCAGGTCAGTACAGCCTACTGCCTATTTTTGTATGGACCATGAGCTTAAAATGATTGGCACATATTTCCAATTAAAAAAATTGAAAGAACTATATTTCATGACCATGAAAATTATGTGCAACTAAATTTCAGTGTCCATAAATAAAGTTTTACTGGAACACAACTGCACTCATTGATTGGATATTGTCTATGGCTGTTTTCATGCTAAATGGCAGAATTGGGTTCAGAGTTGAACAACAGAGACATTATGGCCTGCAAGCCTAAAATATTAATATCTTGCTCCCTACAGAAAAATATTGATGCCTGCCATACAATCCAATTGGTGATTTGAGAAATACACATTAAAATAAGTTACCTGCCCTGACTCTATGAGGCAGAATCTAAAAAGTACCAAGGCATTGTAGAGCCAGATGGGCTATAAAGTTTCAGAAGGTGGTTTCACTGTGGGCAGAATATTCGAAGAAGACTTCAGGGAGAAGGTAGGGTTTGACCTGGCCTTGAGTACAGGTAGAACTCAGGAGGACTGGATCGAGGCAGGCAGCTCTAAGTCTGTTCAGAGATCAGTGAGCAGAACAGTCAGTACAGATGAAAATAACATACTGTGCTTTGGAATATAGGATCAGCTAAGGGTGTTGCCATGAGCTAGTTATTATGATCTTGGACAAGTCTCACTTGCCCATTTATAAAGAGGAAATGATTATAGCACTCCACTGAGGGCTATGACAAGCACTGAGATAAGCAGTTTACAGTGTATTAATCATGTGTGGTCAGAAGTCCATAAACATTGGTGATTGTTCATTTAAATATGGCTAGAAAAGATTGGACAAACTCAAGAAGAGGCTTTGAGCACGAAGCTACTTAATGCAACATTATCTAGCAAGCAGGAGGAAGCCACTGGGAAAAACCAAGGAGCAAAGCACCTTGGCAAAGCAGTATTTTAGAAAGTCGTGATTCCTTACAGCTTCTGGCACTCCCAAATGCCATCAACTATCAATTGTAATCTATCACTTTGCAGTTGACTAATGCCATGCCTCTGCCTCTACGTCTTTGAGCACAATCAGGGTGTACAGTGGGCAGATGTTGTTAACCCATTCTAGAGATGAGGAAGCAGAGGCCAGGGAACTGAATGATTTGCACAAGGTCACCTAGCCAGGAAGGGACATGGAGAAAAGGCAGGACCTCAGTCTGATTCTCTGACTCCTGGTCCAGTGCTCTCTCCCCTCCACTGCATTGCTTGGAGAACAAAATGCAGAATGTAGCCCAACCTCTTTCACCATCACTGAAATGTCTGCAGGCATACACGTGCACACTCTCTCACAACATAGGGCATTAATGGCAGGATGACCTTTGTCTGGTCCCTCCCAGCTCTCTCCGTGGGATAAGAATGAGACCAACTACATGGTAACTCTAGCTGCCATTATCAGCCCAGGAAGGTCATGGAGAACTTGAGCACCAGTTTCCTGACTGGAATAAACTGATCCGTACGTGCCGCTGGATCAGAAAGGACAAGTAAAGCTTGCAGCCCCGGTCTCTTTGTCCCTCTGCAGCAAAGAGGACCATCACAACCTAAACCAATGCACATTCTTATTTTTTTCTCCATTACCACTCTAAGTCCATTTGAATATTTCTAGCTAGTTCCTGCGTTCCTAACTCCCCTGAAAGCATTTTCCAAAAGCATGTTTTAGTTTGAGTTGACTGGCGGTTTGGCAAAGGAAAGGCTGAAATATGGCACAATGACTCAAGTTTAAACCCAGTGCCTTAAATTAAGGGCGTGCTGTTGCCAACGCCCTGGTGGGGGGGTGACATGCATGAGCACCCTGGTGGCTTCACACAGGCTCCTCTGCCACAGTGACCTTGGATTAATTTGGGACCATACACTCGGTGGCCTTCCTCTGACGGAGGGTGGCCTCGGCCACCTGGGTCTTGAAACTGGTGGCATCTGGCATGTTGGGAAGGAGGCCAGCCACCACAACAGCAACAGAGTCAAAGAGCAGAGCAGCCGGGAGCCCGTTGGAAAATGTCCCGCAGAAATGATTGAGTTGTCAGGGTGGCGGGGGGCAGGCGTTGACCTTGAGGGCACAGCGTGGGTCCTTCAGTGTGTGCTGACTAGGCTGCTAGTGAGTTACAGGAGAAAGTCTGTGTCTCTCCGAATTCCTGGCCTTGTCACTCATCATAAGCATTCAGGCAGGCAGATCCTGCCGTGTCCGGGTGCCCACAGAAGTGAGAGACGCTCACAGACAGGGGGACAGGGCCACAGAGATGGGGGTAGGGCGTATGCAAAAACGGGGCTACCTGAAGAAGTAGGAGGTGCCCACACAACCACAGAAGTAATGAAGTGATAGCAGGAGTAAGGTGAGGGTACCCCTAGAAATGGGGGAAGTCTAAGAGACTAGAGCATGGACCCCTAACAGTAAAATATAATTTAAGCACGCACTCTTGATTTACGTACATTCATAATTTATTTGTAAATCATATAGCTATAAAAAGTACTAATAATGGTATCTACCCCAGAGTGTTGCTGTGAGAATTACACTGAATTTAAACATGTAAAATGCCGTATAACAGTGCCCGGTTCATGTTGAGCACTCAGTGAGTGTAGTAGTTGTTGCTGTTACTATAATATTATTATCCTCTTTAGAGACCTCATTATGGGCATTATAAAACCTACAAAAAAAGGCCAGTAATGGTGGCTTATGCCTGTATTCCCAGCACTTTGGGAAGCCAAGGCACAAGCATCACTTGAGGCCAGGAGTTCAAAACCAGCCTGGGCAACATAGTGAGACCCCATCTCCACAAAACCTTAAAATTAGCCAGGAGTGGTGGTGTATGGCAGTGGTCCCAGCTACTCAGGAGGCTGAGGCAGGAGGATCACTTGAGCCCAGGAGTTGGAGGCTGCAGTGAGCTATGGTCATGCCACTGCACTCCAGCCTGGGTGACAGAGCAAGACCCCATCTCTAAAAAAATTTTAAAAATAGAAATTAAAGATGTAATAAATTATCAAGATTGATGTTTTATTATTTTCCACCTGATTTTCTTTCTCATCCCACTTTGGAGACCATTGGATCAAAAGCATGCCCATTTTGTATAATTTTTTTCTTGATGATATTGAATCTAAACATATACCACCACAGGCCCAGAAATATATTTTCTATTAAAATTCTATGTAGGCTTCTAGGCTAAGTCAGGTGTTTATCATATAGGGGATGTGCTAAATTGGACCAGTGAGCTGAGTTTTAAGTGCCAGTCCAACAGCTTTTTCCCATCCATGGAGGGATGCTCCTGAGAGTATTTGACACTAGACTCTGAGTGTCTGTGACCTAGAATCCCAAGGCCTCTCCATTCCACTAAAGGAGGAGGTCTCCAATGGCAAGGAGCAGAGAGTGGACAGCATTTTCCTGCTAGGTCCCCATGCAGCAAATTGATTCAAATGGATGCTTTCAAATCCCTGAACAGGTATTTGTGTATTCAGCCCATATACCCAGTGTTGCCACAGCCACTTGAGGAATCATGTAAGACCTGGCCCCTGACTGTCAGGTGCTTCCGGTTACTCTGGGGAACAAGGCACAACTATTTAAGCAACAAGTTGAATTGGGCACTGTCTAGGAGCATTGCAGATGGCTTGTTGAAAGAGATAGGACTTGAAATTCTCCCTCCTTGAAGGATGGCTAGATTTGGCCAGATGAAGAGGCAAGTGGGAAGGCTTTGCAGGGACAAATGACATAAGCAGAACCTGGAGATGGGAAGGAACCGAAGTGGAAGGGAGTGATGGATGGTAGGCCAGGGGCCGGGGCAATATGACATTTAGCCTAGTGGGACCATGGGCAAAGGTGGGGCATGCTGGGGACCGTGGGCAGAGGTGGGGTGTGCTGGGGTAGGTGGGAGCTCAGGTTAAGCATGACCCCTGAGCTGAACCTCACTATTAAGATCGATACAACAGGGGCTGGGGCGCCACTGTGAATTCAAAAGTAACTGGGACCAATGTAAGAGGGAGATGCAAGCTTCTCTCAGCTGTGAATACAGTTAATTCCTGTGAACTTGGCCCTCCTTGTTATTTTGCCTCCCTCAGAGAGAGGTTTTACTTGCAAATAATATTTACCCATTCTTGACAAGCCTTAAGATTATTAATGCTACTGAAATTTTTCCTCTTCCAACCTATCTGTGTTCAAGCTCAAAGTCAAGACAAATCTTTGCAGGTTTTTAATCTGTGTTATCCGTTGAGTAAATAAGGGCCTTGGAAGTACGCAGCTCTCAGTGCAGGGAGAGGCACTGCCTAGTGTAACCAAGGGTTTATTGCCAAAGGCATAATCTTCCTATTCCTATGGGCACCCAACGTGGGTATCGCACATTTGACACTTGGCAGGGCCTCTTGAACCTGGGACTCTTTCCCGCCTCTGATAACTGGAAGATTTTCCAATCAGACATATACTTCATGCTGTGGCACCCACTGTCATAGGAGATGGAGAGATTTGGGGATAAATTATGTTCTTGACAATCCTCCATGAGAATTACACAGTATGCTTGGGCAGCAGCCCCATGGTTAACCTTGGTATAGCTTTGTCCTTTTAGACTAACAGGTAGGGGAAGCTGCTATTTTGTTGCTGCTTTTGAAGACCTAGTTGTTTAGCGTCCCTCTGGAACTAGGGTCTCAGGCTGCTTGCCACTCTGGAAAGTGTTTGAGATATGTTTGCATTATAAGTAATTTCCTTGTAGGCCCAAGTACGGCTCCGGGCATCAGCCTGGAACCAGACCCCATATGAGTACCGACCCGGCAGTCTAGACCATCTGCCATTGACCTTGATGTGTCATTTGACCATCATGAGCAACCTTGTCTATAGCAGGAGGGAATTGGGATAATCCTTTTCCTAGGTCCTTTGCAGCTATAACACTCTTTGACTCAAAAAGACAAATGTATTTTAAAAAACAGTATTTGTTGAGTACCTACCATGTTCCAGGCTGGGGGTAGCATGGTAAGCAAGACAACCCCTGGTGTCTACAGGTTTATTTCCTCATTAGCCAATCAGCAAGTAAGGAAACAAGATCATTTCAGATAGGCATAAATGGAACAATGAAACCATAGTAAGGTAAAGATGGGGACAGGGAGGTTCTCATACAGGACAGTCAGGGAAGGGCTCTCTGAGCTCTGGGCAGGTGATATTTGAACTGAGACCTGAGGGAAGGGATGGAGTGAAGCATGTGAAGATGTGGCTAAAGCAAAGGCCAGGAGCTCGTCCTGTGCAGCCAGAGCAGAGTGAGTTTGGGAAACAAACACTGTGCAAAATAAGGCTGGAAAAGGAGCAGAGACCAGATCAGGGAGAACCTCACCAGTCATGGTCAGGAGCTTGAATTTGTTCCTGTGAGCAAAGGGAAGCCATTTGAGGATTTTAAGCAAAGAAGTGATGTGAACTGATGTATTTTTTTAAATTCCTATTTATGAATTTTTTTTAAATCGTCCTATGCTAGGACGAACCCAAGGAAAGAGAAGATAAGAAACCCGCTCTTTATGCGAGTACAGTGAGCTAGGAGTAAAATCTCTCTTCTGCCTATTCCTCTTCCAAACACCACTTCAAACTGTGGTTGATATCCACTCTGAGATTTGCTATAGGGTACTGCTTGCAACTAGATTTTTCTCCTACTCATCGCCTCCCAAACTAGCATGAGCCGAAGCTGAAGGGCAGGATGTGGTTGTGGCCTGCGGTGACCACCATCCCTTCCTCCAGTAGCTCAGAACCATTCCTGTTCCTGCACGAGTCACTGCAGATCATGCCGGATACCCCGAGTGCCCACATGGTAATGACAGCATGAAATTCCAGAGGAGCCGAGAAGCCGCCTCCTTCTTCCCCCTCACCCTCCTGCTTCTCCACAAACACAGCCACAAACTACTGGCACCTGGGCTAAAATTTGCCCTGCAGAAAACAGCCCCTTCCAAACAAGACATTTTCCTCTGCTGTCTTTTTCTCTTGTGGCTAGGGCCAAAGAATCCCATTGGCTAAGTCATCTTGGTAAACAGATTGCTAGATACAAACCATCTTCCCTAGGCACACAGCTCTCTTAACACAGAAATAAAATTAATAAATTCTGCCTTCTTCACTACTAGTCCACCTCACTACCTACCTCTTTCTGGGCCTGCCTGTAGACTAATGCTGATGTGGGAAGTAGACCGAATGGTTTATCCAAAGCCACATCCTAAATGGGCTATCAATACTTTGTAGGTATTATTTATCCCATAATGTTAAAATCTAATTAACAGTGCCAATATAATATTGAATAAAATGTATAGGCTCTGTTTCCCCAGAACAAAACAATACATGGTATCACTACTATTTTTAGAGTAAAATTTGGCCCTAGATGCAAAATTGATTGGCCTTGATGAACTGAAGGTCTTAAGGTATCAAAATACATGTTCTCTGTTAGACATATCAGGGCTCAAATCCTGGTCCACCATTTGCTACTGCTGGTATGTCTTTAGGCAAGTTACTTAATTTCCCTGAGCCTCAGTAGCAGCATTTGTCAAATGGGGAACCTGCCTCACTAGGTTGTCATTGAAGACTAAAGAAGATCATGCATGAAAGTGCTTAGCACAGTCACTGGCACATAGTATACCCCCATTATTGTTAGCAAAATAAGACCTTATGGTAGATAAAACTATGCAAGTCATAAAATATGTCAGCATTAACTTTTATCAACAGATAGAGCTATTCCATGTATCACATAATAATAATAACAGGAATATTAAAATCTGAACACATGTAAGCAAACAACACATAGCTGAAATACACCAATTCTGAAGGCCTTTAAATTAGCTGTACTTACCCTATTGACTCACTGTTTCCTGCCTGCCAATAATTTTACCTAGTAATGCTCTCTGTATTATGATAAAAGCTATTGATAATTTATTGAGTATATTCTTTGTACCAGGCACTGTTGTAAGTGCTTTACAAACACATTTACTCTTCACAACTCTGAAGTAGGAACTATTACTATGCATGTTTTCCAGATGGGAAATCTGAGGCAGGCAATCTGAGTTTGAAGCCCTCACTCTTCCACTCTATGATATATACCAGATGATGGCAAGCTATGGCCAAATCTGGCCCTCCACCTGCTTTTATAAATAAAGTTTTATTGGAACACTCCCATGCCCATTCATGTACGTATTATTTCTGGCTGCCTTTGCCCTACAACTGCAGAGTTGAGTAGTTGCTACAGAGACCACATGGCCCATAAGCCTTAAAACATTTACTATCTGGCCCTTTACAGAAAAAAGTTTGCTAACCCTTGATATCAACTTTAAACTTCACTAAAAGACTTAGGTTTGGAAGGGAAGAAATAATATCTTATAATAATAATAATGCCTTATATTTGGTATTGACAGTGGACTTTTACAGATTTATCTCACTTAATTCTAATAGCAACCCTGTGGAGTAAATAGTCTTTTTATTTCCATTTTAGAAATGAAGAAACGGGGGCTCAGAGAAATTAAATGACTACACCATAGACTAGACATAAACTACTTAAGTCTAGGGATCATGTGTTTCTATCATCATATCCCTGTCACCTACCACAACGCTAGGACAGAGTGGACACTCAGAAAACACTTGCTAAATGAATGACATTTGTAAAAGTCACCTAGTTAGAGAATCCAGGCCTTCTCCTATTCCAGGGTTCTTTCTCCTGACTCCACAGCTGCCCAGAAGTGAAAAAAGCAACTTTCCCTTGAGATAGGATGAAACACAGAATAGTTGCCATGTCATTATGCTGTCAGTTGACAAATTTTCGCTCCTCTATTCCTCCTCCTAAAGAGGGACTAAAAGGTTTTTGTTTCCTCTCAAATGCACAGTCATAGCCTTGAGAGTTTTCTTGTCCTTGTGATTGGTGCCTTTTTAGACAAGATTGAAACTGACACCCTCATGAGATGGTAGTCACATGGAACGTGGGTTTTGGATGGAGTTCAAGCAGTGCTCTGCCCGCCCTCCACCCTCCCCTTCCCCCCTCCCCACCTCCCAGCCAGTGATGAGTCACAGTGCACAGTCCACTGCCCTTCAAGAGCCAACGCAAGGCTTTTGTTTTCTTTCATCTTGCTTCGGGCTGGTCATGTGAGGCTCAGGGTATTAATGGCCTTTGACTACGCCTTCTCAGTCTTGCTGTTGGTCAGGGAGATAAATGAAAGTTTTGGCCAGTCCCTTTGTACCATTTTCGTTCCGCTCGACTGTCACGTGCTGGTTGGTGTCAGAGCTAAACTAGACAGACAGACAGACAGCATCCGGTGTGGTTGCTGCCCACGGACAGGGCCTCTACTGGTGTTTTGATTTCTTGCCTGTTGTTGTGGATACTCAGTGAGCACCTGACTCCCAACCTCAGATCACCCGTGCTAATCATGCTAATCGTAACAAACCACCTCCTCCTCTCAGTCAATTGGCTGCATCTCTCCCTGCATGTGTAAAAGATATATAAGCCAGGCAGGAGAAGAGTTTTTGGTTTGGGGTTTTGTTTTGTCGTTGTTGTTGTTTTCAATTTGAAGTAAAATTATATTCAGGAAATTGAAAGTCTGTTTGTGGTTTGACAGGCTCCTAAAAAACTCTATGGGGACAAAAATTTTAAACAAATGCCTTGGAAGCAGAGGTGCTCTGAATTGCTGGGGGCGTTGATCCAAAAGTTTCCATTCTCCTCTGCAACCCATTTTTTAAAATTTTGCTTTGCTTCCTCCCTCACCCTTGATTCTACAGCTCAATACGGTGTCATGCTCAGTGTTTATTGACCTGATGTAAAGTTGGGCTGAAACCTGGCCAGGAGATGAAATTCTCTTAGAAAGTTTCCTGGGAGTAAAGATTCTAGCCTCGAAAAGGGGGTCTTGGTTCTCTCTGCCTAGTCAGTTTTCCTTGGGGGCCTGGTGGGTTCTGATAAAACTAATTATTTTTACTTTATATCAACTTCTTTTGTTTCATAACTCTTTGAAAGCATGAAGTGTATCCATTTATTTTCCTGTGTTGAGAAGGACTGCCGATTCCTCTCACTGGTTGCGGAGTGGATAGTAAGCTTAGTCTTTAGAACCTTTGCCCATCAGTTAAATGGATTGAACAGATGATCTCTAAGACCTCTTCCAGTCTAAAGTTTCATTTTCAACAATATAATCTTTCACTTTAAAAAAAAAATATTGCCTCATATGTAAATAATTTTGCTATAGAAGGAAAGAAAGATTGGACTAAGGGTGCACTGACTTCAGTTATTATCTTTATTTCTTTTCGTCTGGCAACAATGGGTGTGGTAGGAATGGGACATACTCTTTCAACAAATTAACCAACCTTTATTTAGCACCTACTTTGTGCCAGGCGCTATGCTAAGGGCTTTGTGTGCATTCTCTCATTTAAAGCTCACAACCACCTTGGGGCCTCTAAGTGTTATTACTACAGATGAACAAACTGGGGCACCAAGAAATATAGTAACTTGCTCTTAATCACAGAGCTAATAAGTGTCCAAATCAACACTTGAATCTGAGGCTAAGAGCTACAAGGATCCTACTCGTTAGCCACAGTGACATCACTGCCTCTAAGTAGAAATAGGTATATATACTGTACATCCCTGAATTTCTCTCTCTTCCTGCGACTGGCCTCTTTCTCCAAAAAGCTAAGTGCAATGAGAGATTTTCCTTAACAGACATGTTTATTGAACGCTGCAGAAGCAGGAGATATCTGGATGAGAATCTCCACTCCCTTGGAACGTGCACGTGGTTGCTAAACATGAGCTTTTAGGTGCCTTGAGAGCAGTCAGTGCCAGTGGGGGAAGAAGTTCAAGTGGGGGCAGAAGAATTCCCACTAGGGGGTGATTTTGCAGAACTCAAAACTTTCACAGGTCACCGGGAGGTTTTGTTCCCTTCAGAGTATGTCAGTTCCACTTGCCGAAGTAGGACAAATAGAATGGATTAGCCCTGGCTGAAGCCAAAACTCTTTATATTTAAAAGAAAAAAGCACTTAAATATTCAGCCCTGATTCCTGGGTTTTAAATTACCCCATTTATCTTTCACTTTGAGCATCTGCTTTTTATTGCATTGTGGCCCTGCCTGCCATTTATCTCTCCCCGTCAGTCTGTGGCCACGTGTCATGGGACTCAAAAGTGAAGATTAGAAGAGAAAAATATCTCTGTATTCTAAGCCTGGCGACTTCTATTTTTATCCACAGCTGTTGGAACTGATAGCAAAGTCACAGCTCACGTCCCTGAGTGGCATCGCCCAAAAGAACTTCATGAACATTTTGGAAAAAGTGGTACTGAAAGGTGAGCTCTCTCTCACTCTCTCACCCCTTTTTATAGACATGGGGATGGGCAGATGGATTTTCCAATAGAGTGGGCATGTTGTTAGATTTACAGGAATGTGAATGGATGGAAATGAATAACTCCAGCTACATTTCAGGGGTGCCAGATTCCAATTCAGAAACGGGTGCAACTCATCCTCATGGCAAAGGGTGAGACTGTCACCCTCCTGTCCTTTCTTTAGTGTCATCCATATGTCCTGCTATAAGGCTTCTCAGTGTAGGCACATGTCCCAACATTGGCTACTGAGTCTCCAGATTCCAAATTCCTAGAATATTGAGCTACATATAAAGGCAATACAGATTCATACACTGTTTAAGCTAGAAGGAATCTTAGGTCTGTGGTTCACCAGACTCATTGTATACATGGGGAAACTGAGGCCCTGAGAAGAAGTGATTTATATGTAATAATGCAGAGAGCCAGCCAGACAGGATTAGAACCCAAGCCCCAAACCCCCAGAGCCATGTTCCTTGCACTGACCATTTAAAAGGGACATCACTGCTGGGCAAAAGGGACGGCTTTTGGATCAGGTGAGCCACGGGTGCTGGAGGAACAATGAAAAAAGAAAGGGGCTTTATAGAAAATGAGGGAGAAGAGAACAAAGAGGGACCTAGATAAAGGAAACTCTACCCCTTAACCTCCAGTGCAGGAGCTTGGCCAAGTGTAGAATAAACACCGGTGAAAAAGAAAACCGTATCCCCAGAGGCAGTGCCTGGGTAACATGAGCAGAATGGAAAAGAAGAAAAGCCCACTTATAAAATACAGGATGTTCCAGTATCATAACTGCAATTATTTTTTTCTTCCCCTCTCAAGTCCTTGAAGACCAGCAAAACATTAGACTAATAAGAGAACTACTGCAGACCCTCTACACGTCCTTATGTACACTGGTCCAGAGAGTCGGCAAGTCTGTGCTGGTCGGGAACATTAACATGTGGGTGTATCGGATGGAGACAATCCTGCACTGGCAGCAGCAGCTGAACAACATCCAGATCACCAGGGTAAGCAGGTGCACCCCAGCCTCACCCTGGCAGTCGGTCCCTGCGCTGGACAGCCTCGCCAGGACTTTAAATCCACTCTGGTGATGGAAGAACCTGGTCTGTTCTGATCTGATGCTTGGCCCTGGTGCTGCAGGTGGGCTGGGGGAGCCTCCTAATACAGGGAGGGTGGGAAGAAGAACTTGGCAAAACGGGACCAAAGTGCGTGAAAGATGACAGATGGCAGTTGAACCATCGTGGGAAAACTGAAAACTTGGCTTTTGGGGAGATGCTGGCTGTCATGCTGAAATCTTTAATGGGGTTCGGAGATCTCTCTGCCCATTTCCTTATAAAGAATGAGTTGTCTGCAGCTTTGGGATGCTGCCTTGGATACAATAGAGCTGTGAAGGCCGTGGCTTGGAGCACTGGTACCAGCCTTCTAAAATTCTAGTTCCAATTATTGGTAGTTATGACAAAGGAAGGCTTTGATTAAAGACTGTAAATGTACATGTGGGAAAAGATGAGCAATTCTCACTGAAAGCAAAAAGAAAAGGCCCTATGTTACCAGTGAAGCATGGCTGTCTGTATCAGTAGTTTCTTTTGGCTTGCAAAACACGACTTGGCCATCAGCTCTTGTCCTCTTACTAGTGAGCAGGAGGACTAAGGCACACAAAAAATGTGAGAAAGATGCTGGTGTAATCTCTTAGGGCTCACTAATGGACAGACGCACTTAGGCAGCTCACATAGCACTTTGCTAGTTTATCTAATCGCCAGCCATGGCTGTGTTAAGTGGTTTCCGGGACCCACAGTGACAATGTTTGCAGCTGCCCCATGTTGGGAGAAGGGAACATGAA
>CAUYPO010138232.1:0-38181 GCA_963574435.1 Cheirogaleus major | reverse complement strand
ATAGAAATACCATTCGACCCAGCAATAGCATTGTTAGGCATCTACCCAAAAGAGCATAAGACATTCTATTATAAAGACATCTGTACCCGAATGTTTATGGCAGCACAATTCACTATTGCAAAGACATGGAAACAACCCAAGTGCCCATCAATTCATGAGTGGATAATCAAAATTTGGTATATGCTCACAATGGAATATTACTCAATTCTAAGAAATGACAGTGAGCTAGCACCGTTTATACTATCCTAGATTAAGCTTAAGCCCATTATCCAAAGTGAGGCGACACAAGATCAGGAAAATGGGCTCCACATGTACTCGTCATCAAATTGATACTGACTGATTAACACTATGGTGCTCAAATGGTGGTAGTGCTCACCAGGGATTCGAGGGTGGGGGGAGACCCACATCTTAGGGATGTGGTGAGCATTGTGGAGGGGAAGGGCATACCTCTAACCCTTCTTAGGGAGAGGCAAAAATTTAAAATGTAACCAAAATGTCAAAAAAAAATCCACAAACATTTATCAGGTGTCGGGCAGGTGCGGGGTGGGGGGAGGAGGGGATGGGTGTATACTTACATACTGAGTGCAATGCACACCACCTGGAGGATGGATGAGATAGAAGCTCTGACTCGGCAGGGGTGGGAGGGGTGGCCAGGGCAATATTAACAATATTTGTACCTTAACAATATTTGTACCCCCATCATATGATGAAATTAAAAAAAAAGAATGTAAGCTCTGTGAAGGCAAGGATGTCTGTCCTCCCCGACAGCTCTGCCTTCAGCACCTAGAACAGCGCCTTTCACAAACCAGGTGCCCAATTACAGTAGTCCCTCCTAGCCACTGTTTCAGTCACTCATGGCCCACTGCGATTCAAAAATATTAAATGAAAAATTCCAGAAATAAACGATTCATAAGTTTTAAATTAGGTGCCGTTATAAGTTGCCTGATAAAATGTCCCACTGTCCTGCCTCATGCTGCCCAGGACCAAAGTATCCACTGTGTAAACACTCCCTGCCCATCAGTCAGTTAGTATCTGTCTCTGTTATCAGATTGACTGTAGAGATATTGCAGTGTTTGTGTTCAGGTAACCCTATTTTCCTTAGTAATGGCCCCAAAGCACAAGAGTAGTGACACTGACATACAGTTATAATTGTTCTATTTTATTACTAGTTATTATAGTTAATTTCTTACTGTGCCTAATTTATAAATTAAACTTTATCATAGTTGTGTCTAGGAAAAAATAGTGTATATAGCATTCAGTACTATTTGTGGTTTCAGGAATCTACTGGAGTCTTGGAACTAATCCCATATGGATAAGGGTAGACTACTGTAATGTTTGTCTACTAAATAAGACCCTGGGACAAATAAGTCTTGTCTTTCTGTGCACCTCTCAATTCTCAACAGTACCCATTACCTTGGTTAATATAAAATCCATGTTCAAGACTCTTTCTCTTAGACACTAGCAGAGAGGAGAAGACAGAAGTGGAGAGAAGATGGGAGGGAAGAGAAGGCAGTGGTGGGGAGAAGGTGAGATGAAGGCTTGGGTGGAGGAAGATAGGAGAGGTAGAAGGCAGGAGGGTGAGAAAGCAGGTGGGGGGAGAAAGCTGTATTTCTCTGTATCAAAGGTTCTTTAATAGGATGGAATGGGATAATGTATGGGAAATGCTGAGAATGCTCTGTGGAATGTACCATATGCTCAAGATATAGCTTACATGTAAACAATGCTTTACTCGTTCTTCCTTGTCCAACTGCCTGCAGGACAACTCCCTGTTGGCAACTCAAGCCAAAATATCTCAAATGTAATCCATCCATTTCCCATCAAACCTGCTCCTAACTCCTGTGTCCCCTCTGAATATCAGTGAAACAGAAAAACCCTCTCACCTTTAAGGTCAGAGACTTTGCATCCCCTCTGACTTCCTCTTCCCTCATGTCCAGTGGGCCACCAAATCCTGCTGAACCTGCCTCCAGATGCCTCTGGGACATGTTCATTCCTTGCCACCACCACTGCGGCAGTGTGAACCCAAGGCCTGGCATGTACCTCCTGTGTTCATTCATACCTCCCTCCTTCTTATCCATGACTCTTTTCCCAACTCCTGCTCCACACGATTGGATGTTTAGCCTCGCCAGAACACATACCTAACATGTCAGCTCCACCCTTAATAACCTGTTGCCTACAGGATGCAATGCAGGCTGTGTAGCAGGTGGCTGAGGTCTCTCTGTGCACATCGCCTCAGTCTGTCTCTCCTACTTTCTGCTCCTCTGCACTCCTCATTGTTCTTTGGAGAATTCCCTGCTGTTTCCCTGCTGTTCCTCAGGCTCCATCTGCCTCAAATGGTCCGTGCTTGCTTCCTTCCTGCCGTGCTGCGTTGGTGCCTTCCTTCCTTCCTTCCTTCCTTCTTTCTTTCTTTCTTTCTTTCTTTCTTTCTTTCTTTCTTTCTTTCTTTCTTTCTTTGAGACAGGGCTAGGCTGGAGTGTAGTGGCAAGATCACAGCTCACTGCAACCTTGAATGCCTGAACTCAGGTGGCCCCCACACTTCAGTCTTCCCAGTAGCTGGGACTACAGGTGCATGCCACCATGCCCAGTTAAATGTTTTTAAAAAATTTTGATAGAGACAAACTCTTGCTGTGTTACCCAGGCTGGTCTCAAACTCCTGGTCTCAAGTGATCCTTCCACCCTAAAGTACTATGATTGCGGGCATGAGCCACTGTGCCACCCTAATTTTGTATATGTTTTGAACCACAATAGAGTATCTTAAAATAGAGAGCTCTTAATGGGTAGTTAGATCTCCACACACAGTTTTTTAAAGAGTAACTTACACGAGCAGCCTAATAACCTGTACCCAGATATTTTTCCTGGTATAAAAATGTTATCTAGCTACTCATTCTTATTAGAAAAAGTGTCTATGAACAAATTTTCTTCAAGTTTCCTTGAGCAAGATTGAAGTAAAACTTTGACTATGTTTGCAATAAATTTTTGCCTTAATAAGTATTTGAACAGTGAGAGATAAGTTGTGTAAATATTAGTATGCTCATTTTTTTAGATAAGGAAACTGAGATTCAGAAAAGTTGACTTTCCCAAGGACAGAGCTTTACTTGAATAATCGGAAGAACCATTCATTAGTCAAGTCCAGATTCTGTATCACTCAGTTGAGTTCTGTGTCCACTGCACCAGCTGCTTTTCCACTGCATTCATTTCCTTACAAGGTGGCAAAAATGTGAAGGAACTCAGGATATTTCACCTCAAAATATGACTCCTTGGTATAAAAAGTATTTTGAATTAAAGGCCATTAGATATCAACAGGCCCTTGGAAGGGGCTTTTCCTATATTTGCATAACCAAATAGACCCATCAAAAGAACTATGTACTCCCTTCTCCTCCCTGTTATCTCAATATATTATAGGAAAGAAAATAGAGAATTCAACCAGACCTGGCCCAAATCATTTAAACATAATACCTATCTCTCAGATTAATTTACAAGGCAACATGTTTCTCCCCCATCCATTCATTCTCCCAAGTATCTACTCATCCTCCCTAGCAACCATTTATTTCCTCTAAACAGAATTACCTATATTCCTCATCTTCCCCTTCCCTCTAAAAGGAGGTATAAAAATACCTGGATCCCACTGGGATATTGGGTAATCACTCTATGATTCTCCCCATGTGCATGGTAAATAAACCTCTTTTATTAATCTTTTTAATTGTGAGTTGATCTTTCAGTGAACTTTCAGGAGAAAGGTGAAGTTTCCCTCTCACCCCTGACAAATGTCAATGATTTCAATCCCACAGAAACCAAGTTCGCTGTGTGGTGTAGTAGACACTCTTCTTTACCTTGATGTTGTTCCTTTGACTTCAGATGTGCACAGTGAAAGAAAAATCTTCGTCTTATTCTTGGTGGGTCATTCTGGTATATCTTTATTATATTATAACATCACACTACTGAGGGTTTACTGTGAGCAAAATCACTTAATGTATGAGAGGCTATTTTAAGACCACTTAATGCTATTCATTCAGGGGGAAATAAATCTCTCAGCCTGGATGTAAAAGGAACATGAAACCCTACCTTGCAAAATATGGTATCTTTTCTTTATAAGCCAGACCACTGATATTCCTTGTACCCTATGCTTATTTTCATTTTGTTATCCTTCAGTAAAGTTATTTAAAAATTTTTTGGTCTGTTTCAACTCTATCTGAGGGAAACCAGAAAAAGGCTTTTGTTCATTCTTGTTCCAGAGTTAACTTGGAAGTAGGGCAGCCCTATGGGTCAGGATGATGGTAGGTGTGACTAAAGCCATAAGTAAAGTCATGACTCAAAGGGAAGCTAACATGCCAGTTGATTTGGTGACACCAAATTTATTATGTAGCACATAGGAGAATGGGATGATATGTGGATTAAAAATTGGCTTTTTCAGTGAGCTGTAGTCTAACATGTAAGAATAAAACATACCGTTACTGTAAAAACAACAATAAACAGCTTTGGATCCATTCAACAAAAATGTATTGGGAGAGTGATAGTATCAGGTTAGCACTCTGAAACTAGACCTCTAGAAGGTGGAGGGAAGCATATTAGAAAAGTACAGTAATAAGCTAGTTTTGAACGAGCAGATTGACAAAAGAAAAAGCCAAGAAAGATGATCAGGAAAGGGAGAGCTTCAGCAAGAAATTAAAAAGCACTTCTCCATCATCAAGGCAACCAGATTCTCTTCCAAATTTTAGTGCAGTAATTCTCACAAGATTCAGTTCAATTCTGCTGAGTTTGAAGCAGAAGCAATTAGGACAATTCAGATCTCCAAATTGAGTTAATCAGCAGTTGAAAATATTAAGCAATGGAGAGGATGAGAGAAGAGAGATGGGTTTTATCAGAACTCTAAATCCTTATTTATCACTGCTGAAGTCAAAAGCTAATATCTAAAATTGATAGATGACAAAACAATAATATAATGAAATACTAATAGTCAACCTATATTAAATAATTATGTCAAACATAGTTCTAAGTTCTTGACATATATTAACCTATTTACTCTCTCAATAAGTACTAGGAAGTAGATATTATTATTATTATTACCTCCTTAAGCACGTTATTTAGATCAATGGAGATAACTACTAAGAGTTAAAAATTGATTCCCAGCTGGGTGTGGTGACCATACCTGTAGTCCCAGCTACTTGGGAGGCTGAGGTAGGAGGATCCCTTGAGTCCAGGAGTTGGAATCCAGCCTAGGGAACATAGAGAGATTCCCTTCCTAAAACAGAATAATAAAAAGAAAGTGGTTCCCTCTGGGAATGGTGTTATTGCAAGTGTTACAGCAGGTGGTCCCAAGGGCAAACTGAGCAGCACACGGAGAGTTGGAGAATCAAAGTTTATTCAACGGTGGGCTCAGAGGGGCCTCACCACCAAATTCTGAGCCCTGTATACCCAATTTTTCCCACTTTTATTAAAGTTGGGGTGGTCTGAGGGGTAGGGTATCAGGTGTAGGTTAGTTGATGTGTCAGATAATAGGTTTAGTGTTATGCTGATGCCAGGTAATAGATTAGTTGATGGGCCAGGTAACAGGTTAGTATTACGCTGATGCGTGTCTTCCATGAGGGGTGGGGGTCTCAGGTGCCCGATATGCCAAGTAATAGATAGGGGTTTTCCTTATCAATGGGACTGAAACGAGACTAAGAGGTGGAGAAGGGCAGGGCAGGGTTCTACTGTTTTTCATTAATATCATTCTGTATTATATGATTTTTAAAAAATTACTACAGTAATATATTTTTTCATAAAAATGTGAATATCGCCAACAAGGCTAAAGGCTAAAATGCACAGTGGTCTCCTACTACCAGCAGCAGTAACTATTTTATCAGTTAGGTGAGTATTTTAAAAGATATTTCCATCTGTGTTTACATACATATATCTGCACTCTTGAGAATGTATGATATTGTTCTTTGTGTATGTGTTTCTATATATGATATTACTTGGGAAAAACTCTCAAACTATGTTTTCCTCTCTACTTTCATACCACAACAATCATCAACATGAAGAAGACTTTTGCAACTAAACGCGAGGATTTTTCCCCATACACCAAGCAGTGGACAACAACCGAGAGTCCTCTAATTCAATTCTGCTGCTATCTACCTGTAGACAGCATTAGATCCCACAGGGTGGGGGCTCAGTCCCACAAGATGCCCCCACTTCAGGCACCAGTTGCAAGTCTGAGCTTCTGGAACTTCTTGACTGACTGGCTTCAAGTCAGGGTTCCCGCGACCCCCTCTTTGGATTTGGTTAATTTTCTAGAGCAGCTCATAGAACTCAGGGAAACATGTTTACTTGTTTATTATAAAGGACATTACAAAAGATATGTAGAGACACGTAGAGATATGTAGAGACACATGTAGAGACACAGTGGGTGAGGTATGGAGGAAGCTGTGTGGAGGTTGTAAGACTGGTGGCGGGCCCCCTCCCTTCCCTAGATCAAAAAAGAAAAGGCTCAGGAGACCAGACCAGACCCGACAAGGACAAAACTGCCAGGACCCGCTGAGAGGAACCACACCCAGATGTCCACCCAGATAAGAACGTTTAGGCTCCTGGGCTCCGCAAATACTGCCAGCCCCTCCTATTTCTCAATGACCACCCAAGGTCACAATGGAAAATCCCCAGCTCTTCCCGCCAAAAGTCCCTAGCCAGGCCCAAAGGGTATAAAAGGCCTCAGCCCCTTCAAACGGAGGCGACTTCTGGGACCCCCCTCTCTTGGGGCCCCAGAACCTCGTCCGGGAGAATTAAATAAAGCCATGTGGTTTGGCCCCCACTCTTTCTCTCTCTGTCTGTCTTTTCCAGGCCGCCAACAAACCTTACAGAGGTTCCATGCCCTCCCTGGGCACACCACTTTCCAGGAACCTCCAAGTATTCAGCTCCTATCCAGAAGCGCCCTGAAACCAGTGCTCTCCAGTTTTTATGGAGCCTTCATTATTTGGCATGATTGACTAAATCATTGGCTATTGGGGATCAGCTTGACCTTCAGCCCCTCTCCCCTCCCTGGAAGTTGGGGGATGGGGCTAAAAGTCCCAACCCTCTAATCCTGCCTTTGTGGTGACCAGGTCCACCCTGAAGCTACCAGTCAACATTAGCATACAAAAAGACTGTACTTTGGAGATTCCAAGGATTTTAGGAGTTGTATGCTAGGAAGTGGGAAGAAGACCAAATACATATTTCACAATATCACAGTTGAATTGTGTCCCTCCCAAAAAAGATATGTTGAAAGTCTCAAACCCTAGTAACTCAGAATATGATCATATTTGGAACTAGGGTCTTTATAGATAATCAAGGTCATTAGGGTGGGCCCTAATCCAATAAGACTGATGTCTTTATAAAAACGTGGCATTCGGACACAGCCACAGACATGCACAGAAGGAAGATGATGTGAAGACACAGGGAGAATTCCCCATGAAGCTGGAGGATTGGAGTTGTGCTGCCAAAAGCCAAGGAACCCCTGGGGCACCAAGAGCTGGGAAGATTCAGCAGGAGCATGCCCCTGCCAACACCCTGATTTCTGACTTTTAGCCTCAGAACTGTTGTTACCAAAAGCTTGGCACTTGTTCCCAAGGCCACATCAGGAGAATGAGAACAAATGGTTTGAGGAGAAGGAAAGAGAAGTTTATTACTTTGCCAGCACAGGAGAAAAAATGGTAGATCTTCTCATCTCAAAACCCAAATTTCCTGCACATTAGCAGAAATACAGAGCTTTTAAAGGGAGGACCCTCAGTTTCTGGCAATTGTGGTTAACTATTCTAATCATCCCATCTCTGCCAAAGACAAAAGCCCCACCTGGGCCCACCTGGAGGGCTGGCACCTCTCTTGTAACAAAGAACTTAAACTGCTTCAGGGATGCAGGCCAGGCTGAAGTTCCCCAAAAGAGTGGGAAAAGTTTTAAAGAGACAGAAAATATCTTTGCTGTTTTTCTTTCTTTTTTTTTTTTCAGGCCGTTTCCTCTGTTACACTGTGAGACCATACATTATGTTATTTTTAAGTTAACTAGTTCGTGATGCCTTGTTAGGGCAGCCCTAGGAAAGGGATACACTACTCTGTGTATCTTTAGGTTTCCTGCTTTCCCACACACACACCCCAAAAATGGGTAGTGATCTATCCACCTGGAGCACGAGTGTGAATAGGGAACAACTGGAGAATCCCAGGTAAACTGGAAGGCAGGTCACATGTAGTACATATAAAGTTACCCCTTTTAATTTATTTTTTTAATTTCAACATATTACGGGGGTACAAATGTTTAGGTTACGTATATTGCCTTTGCCTCACCCAAGTCAGAGCTTCAAGCGTGTCCATCCCCCAGACGGTGTACACTGCACCCATTAGGTGTGTATATACCCATCCCTTCCTCCCCTCCATCTGCTGGACACCCAGTGAATGTTATTGCTATATGTGCACTTAAGTGTTGATCAGTTCATACCAATTTGCTGGTGAGTACATGTGGTGCTTGTTTTTCCATCCTTGTGATACTTCACTTAGTAGAATGGGCTCTAGCTCTATCCAGGATGATATGAGGTGCTAGATCAACATCTCTAATCATCAGGGAAATGCAAATCAAGACCAC
Source organism: Cheirogaleus major (assembly GCA_963574435.1). Classification (NCBI taxonomy): domain Eukaryota; kingdom Metazoa; phylum Chordata; class Mammalia; order Primates; family Cheirogaleidae; genus Cheirogaleus; species Cheirogaleus major. The sequence continues at coordinate 29,603 of CAUYPO010138232.1, read as the reverse complement.
AATGAGTTATCACTTATCTCCAGTGAGAATGGCCTTTATCAAAAAGTCCTAAAACAATAAATGTTGGCCTTGATGCAGAGAGATAAGAATACTCATACACTGCTGGTGGGACTGCAAACTAGTACAATCTCTGTAGAAAGTAATATGGAGATATCACAAAGAGCTACAAGTAGAAGTACCATTTGATCCAGCAATCCCATTACTGGGCATCTACCCAAAAGAACAAAAGACACTGTAAAAAAGACATCTGCACTCGAATGTTTATAGAAGCACAGTTCACAATTGCAAAGATGTGGAAACAACCCAAGTGCCCATCAATACATGAGTGGATTAATAAAATGTGGTATATGTATACCATGGAGTTCTTTCAGCCACAAAAACAATGGTGATATAGCTACCCCTTTTTAAATGCTGCATGATATTACATAATATGGCAGCAGTTATTTAGCCATTCCTATTCCAGGGGATGATAGTTATTTCAAATGTTTCATTATGAAAATAATACAATGAATGCCTTTGCATAAGTTTTCCTGCATGTATGTGTTGGTGTTTCTCTAGCACAGATACATAGAAGTGGAACTGCTGGTCATAAGGTATATGAATTTACAAATGTACTAGATACTGCCAAATTGCCCTCAAAGTGGTTTTACTAATTACACTCTTATTGGCAATGTAGGAGAACACCCATTTTCCTATAACCTCACTAATGTGATACTAGCAAACTTTTTTTTTCTTTTTGAGACTCACTCTGTCACCCTGGATAGAGTGCAGTGGAATCATCATAGCTCACAGCAACCTCAAACTCCTGGGCTCAAGAGATCCTGTTGCCTCAACCTCCTGAGTAGCTGAGACTACAGGCATGCGCCATGACGCCTGGTTAATTTTTTGATTTTTAGTACAGACAAGGTCTCACTCTTGCTCAGGCTGGTCTTGAACTCCTGATCTCAAGCAATCCTCCTGCCTCAGCCTCCCAGGGTGCTAAGATTACAAATATAAGCCACCACGCCCAGCCTCATTCTTGTTTCAATAATCATTTTGTTGATTACCAGTGAGTTTCAGCATCTTCTCATATTTATTGACTATATTTCCTCTCCTATGAGTTTTGCATTTATATAATTTGCTTACTTTTCTATTGAGTTGTCTTATTGCTATAAAGGAGGTTTATATATGATTAATACATATAAATATAAATGTATATATGCAGTATCCTGGTTTATAATCCTTTGCTTGTTATATACATTGCAAATATTTTCTATCAGTCTATCCATTTTCTTTAATTTTGTTTATGGTATTTTTTTTGGTCATACAGAAATTTTAAAATTTTAATGTAGTCAAATTTATCAGTATATCACCTTTTTGTCCTTTGCTTTTGTATCTTATTTAAGAAAAACATCTTCCTTCCTATGAGGTAATTAACAAATTATTCTGTATTTTTGCTCTATTATTTTTCTCATTTTGTTTCTATTTGATGTCTCAACTATGTACAGGTATTACATTAATACAGGTTTTAAACTTATATACATATAAATTTAGAAAAAAGAGCAAAGGATTTGGACTCAACAGAAAGACATGGATTAGAACCTAGTTCTGCCACACTCCCCAATCACATGACCTTGAGCAGACACCAGTCACAACTCTTTGTAAGGTTTTTCGGTGGTGGCAAAAAGAAAAGACAGACAGAGAGAGAAAGAGTGGGGGCCAAACCACGTGGCTTTTATTATACACTCCTGGATGAGGTTCTGGAGCCCCAAGAGAGGAGGCCCCAGAAGTTGCCTCCGTTTGGAGGGGCTGGGGCCTTTTATACCCTTTGGGCAGGCTAGGGACTCTTGGTGGCAAGAGCTGGGAATTTTCCATTGTGACCTTGGGTGGTCGTTGTAAAATAGGAGGGGCTGAAGGTATTTGTGGAATCCAGGAGCAGAAACATTCTTATCTGGGTGGACATCTGGGTGTGGTTCCTCTCAGCAGGGCCTGGCAGTTCTGTCCTTGGTGGGTCTGGTGATCCTTTTCTTTTTTTTTTTTTTATCTAGGGAAGGGAGGGGGCCCGCCACCAGCCTTACAAATAGTGGTTTATTGGTGTAGCTTGGGTGTCCATGGAAAGTGGATTGGAGGTGCTGCTTGGGATCAATGGACAGTCTTTTGGGGATATACTTTTGGGGATGATGGAGGGCGGTTTGGGGTGCATTTGAGGGATAACACAGAGGCTACTTCGGGGAGTTCAGAGGTGTGGTGACGGTGTACAGAGAACAGTTGGTGCTACTGCTTGGGAGTCCGTAGAGGGTGATTTGGGGTGAGGGGCACCAGTTTGCTCACTGAGGGGGCGTGGCCTCGGCGGAGCAGGGCTCCACCGCCCTCAAGAAATTGTGTGCGCACGCGCTCCCAGCTAGTTCGCGCCTGGCGCTCCCAGGGCAGGAAAATCGAAGACCCGAACTGGCGCCTGCGCACTTCGCCTCCGCCGCTGCTGTGGTCTCGCGCCCCGCCCCCTCGTCCCCCCACCCTCCTCAGGCTCGGCTCAGCCGCGGAGGTGACAGTGTCGCCGGGAGCAGGGGGGCACGAGTTAAAGGTGAGGGGCGGAGGTCCACTGCCCGCGGCGCAACCTGCGTTCCTCTCCCACCTTCCCCGCGCCCCCTGTCTGGCCCCCACGGCTAACGGTCGCGCAGCCAAACGCGGCCCACGGGCAGGGCGCGGAAGGGGAGTAGGCACCCGCCTGGGGACGAGCAGGGCGCTGCGAGGGAGGGGCGCGCCCACTACCCCTGCAGGTCTACGCCGACCCCGCCTACGCCGTGGTGTGGCAAGACACTAGCCCGTCGGTGAGTAACAACCCCTGTCTGGGGAGGAAGGGAGGGGACAGGGCGGGGTGAGGGCCGGGAAACGCCAAGGAAGCTGTACCTGCACCCGCAATCTCTGACCTGGTGGCCTAACCCCTGACCCCTGTCTGACCTAACTATATCTTTTTTAAACCTCCAACCCCTGCCAGCCTTGGCCTCAGGACCCTCAGTCTGACCCCTGACCTAATCATATTCTGACCTGGTGTGATCCTTAACCCCTGTTTTGTCCCCCTAAACCAGGCCTGATCCCAAATCCCCATCCAGTTCTGTCCTCAGGATCCTTGGCCTGTCCCCAGATCCTGGCCTGACCCTGTCCTATCTCTGAAGCATCTTGCCCTGTCCTGATGTCCAACATAGACCCCAGTTTCTGTCCTGGCACCTGACCTATCTGTTTCCTAAATTCCTGTCTAATCTCTGAATCTCTTGCAGTCATGTCCTATCCCTCTACCCCAGTGTGATCCAGTTCTGTCCTGATTCCTCACCTCTGACTTCTGTACTTTCTCCCCACCCTGTACTATTCTCTGGTCCCTCTCCTGACTCCTGATCTCCGTCCTGCCTCACCACCTTTACATATCCTCTTCTATCTCTTGCCCTGTACTTACCCCCAACCCTGTCCTGATTTTCCCTCTTTTCTTGCCCTGTCACCATCCTCATTCTGTCCTGGTCTTTTCCTGTTCCTGATCTCCATCCTGAACCTGTCCTTTTCCCTATCCCCTCCCTTGACCACTGGCTTGGCCTGCCCCGGTCATGTCTCCTGGCTACAGTTCTATATTGACCCTGACCCCTGCCCTTCTGTTTTGTTTCTTTCTTGTGCTTTTTCTCTGACCCCTGTCCTGAACCTCATTTCATCCCATCTCCTGGCCAGTGTCCTGGCCCATTCCCTATCCTGCCTCTTGACCTCCATCCTACAATGACTCTGGTTCTGTCTTGCTCCCTACACTCCTTCCTGTCCTGTTGCTTCTTCCTATCCCAATCCCAGGTCCCTGTTCTACCCCTTTCTGTGCCCCTCCACTGTGTTCAGATCTTCCTCCTTCCTAACACCCACTTCCCATCCTTTCTGAGCCCAGGACAGGGGTCCCATTATACCCTGCCCCTGCACTCAAAGGTTCTGCTGTTCCGAAGGCCTCTGAAATACATCCCATTGCTTCTCTTAGCAAGAGCAAGCAGCCTTGCATGCCCTGTGTGGCTGATGGGGGTTTTGTATGTGATTTCCCCCACCCCTACCCTAGTGATCTCACATAGAGCTTGCATTTCTCTTCCTGCCCTAGGAGGGCATGGAACTGTTCCTATGCCTCTGCCCTCCCCTAGTGTGAAAGAATAACCTAAATTATTCAGTGACTTTCTGGGAGTCTGGGAGGTCTGGTTCATGTTTCCAACCTTGCTATGAAGGGATGGGGAACCAAGGGGTATGTATGAATCATCTAGGTCATGTTACCCCCATCTCCTGGTATTGATCCTGGGTGTATGATCCCTTCTTTTTTTTTTTTTTTTTTTTTGAGACAGAGTCTTGCTCTGTTGTCCCTGGTTGAGTGCAGTGGCGTCATCATAGCTCACTGCAACCTCAAACTCCTGGGCTCAAGTGATCCTCCTGCCTCAGCCTCCCAAGTAGCTGGGACTACAGACACGTGCCATAATGCCCAGATAATTTTTCTATTTTTAGTAGAAACAGGGTCTCGCTCTTGCTCAGGCTGGTCTCGAACTCCTGACCTCAAGCAAGCCTCTTGCCTCGGCCTCCCAGAGTGCTAGAATTATAGGTGTGAGCCCTTGCATCCTCGCATGATTCCTTTTTTCCTGCCTGAATGAAAGTCTGTTCTAGGCCAGAGGCTTCAGAACTTGGTAGAGGAAGGATGGGTGCAGGGTTTTATCCCCCTTTCTTTCCAAAGTAAGCAATAAAAATCCTGGCGCTAAGTCTACCCCACTTCTGGGGACTGGTCTGGGGCAGGGGGCAGGTGGTCACTGGATGTTAGAATCAGGCTCATCCAGTAGTAGTAGCAATAAAAACAATAATAATGCAGGTTCCCTTGTCTGAATCTCATTGATTTTGAGGGTGGATGGAGAGAATTTGGATAGTGAGGGGGTAATGTGTTATTTAATTATGTTTTGTTCCTGCATTTCTCATACAGCATAGTGAGTTTGAATAATGAGATACCAGATCCATTTTATTTATCCCAAGCATTTATCCAAACCTATTAATAACAACAGAAGCATTCCTCACTGTCCCAATCTAGTTGGTACTTGAGTTCTGAGAGGGAGAATTCTGGAAGTTTAGACAGTGAAACATACCAAGTTATCTGAAGGTAGTTTGTTTTCTCATTTTACTTAGCAAATAGGGAAAGTTCAGATTATGAAGAATAATGACTCTAACTCAAAAGCATATCCAAATCCATTAACTTTCATGAGCTCCAGGGGCAAGAAGTGGGATAGTGAAGGTACCCTGTTGTATAAATATACTTGCTTTCTGCATTTTGCCTGGTGTGTAAGAAAAGCTCAAGAGTGAGTGATACCTGTTCTATCCCAAAAATTTAGATTCAGATTTAGATTAGATTTAGATTCAATCCATTCAGTTCCTGCGTTTGGGTAGCGAGAGTTCAGACAATTTATCTGAATGTATTTGGTTCCTGCATTTTTATTTTGACTAGGAAAGAGATCGGATAACTAGGGAAAAAAGTTCTGTTTCAAATATGTCATGTTTGACAAATAGGGAGGGTCCCATGTCTGGATAATAAGTAGGGCGGGTTTGGAGGCCGAGAGATACCAGCTGTGTTTCAAAAATGCATCTGAATACATTTAGTTTCTGATTTTGGATAGTGAGAGTTCAGACAAGTTATCTGAGGGAAAATAGCTCTGTGTCAAATGTGTCAGGTGAGGCTGAGGGAGACCAAATCTGTCTCCAAAAAAAAATATGTATCCAAATGTATCTATTTGATTCTTCAGTTCATATGGGGAAGGATACTTATAATTATGACAGCAAGCACATTTTGAACACTTACTGAGGGCCTGCCCTATGCAACCTTTAAATGTATTAACTGGGTTGACGGTGGCTCACGCCTGTAATCCTAGCACTCTGGGAGGACGAGGCAGGAGGATTGCTTGAGGTCAGGAGTTGGAGACCAGCCTGAGCAAGAGCTGAGACCCCATCTTTACTGAAAACAGAAAAAATTAGCCAGGCGTGGTGGTGTGTACCTGTAGTCTCAGCTACTTGGGAGGCTGAGGCAGGAGGATCACTTGAGCCCAGGAGTTTGAGGTTGCTGTGAGCTAGGCTGACGCCATGGCACTCTGGCCCAGGTAACAGAGTGAGACTCTGTCTCAAAAAATAAAATAAAAATAAAAATAAATAAATGTATTTACTCATTTAATGCTCACAACAACCCTGTGAGGTATGTGCTGTTATCATCATCTGCATTTTATAGATGAGGACATTGAGGCACAGAGGTTAAGTGACTTGTCCAAGCACTCACATAGGCAGTAAGTGGCAGAGCTGTGTTGAATCCCAGGCTCAGGAATTTACTAGCCATTCAGGGCCATGTGAGGCTCAGGACTTGGCTGGGGTAGGGCTTAGACATTGGGTTGTCTTAGAGGTTGGCTGTTAAAAGTTGGGGACCAGGGCAATGATGTGTGTGGGTGACTTTGCCCGGCTTGTCTGCCTGGCCCAAGAGGTCCCGTTATCTGCTCTCCCCCACTGACCCCCATACCAGCCCACCTCTGTGTGAGTTTATTATTGTTGTTATTAACAGCCATTAATGACATGCTATGAGGTTCCTTGCACTTTTTTTTTTTTTTGAGACAGGGTCTTGCTCTGTTGCCTGGACTAGAGTACAGTGGTATTATCATAGCTCACTTCAACCTTAACCTCAGATTCCTGCCTCAGCCTTCTGAGTAGCTGGGACTACAGGCATGGGCCACCACACCTGGCTAATTTTTCTATTTTTTTGTAGAGACCAGTTCTCACTATGTTGCCCAGGCTGGTTTCAAACTCTTGGCCTCAAGTGATCCTCCTGTCTTGGCCTCCCAAAGTTCTAGGATTACAGACATGAGCCACTGCGCCTGGCCAGTTTCCTTACAATTTGAAGAGCTTTCCTGGCTGGTCCGATGGTAGTGGGTTATCAGAACTTATTAACATTAGTGTCACTAAAGTTGGTATTCAACCCCCCACTGCTAAATTTGACTGGCTAAAAAAAATGAAAAATAAAAGCTTTCCAAAGTTACTTTGGCCTCCATTGTCTCATAACCACCTTTTACCCATTTTACAGATGAGGAAACCTAAGCTTTGAGACTCAATCCACATTGCCAGCCAGAGTCTCTTGTCCCTCTTGGCTCTGATTTCATAAATATCCCTTTTCCCAACATCCTCGGTGGCCCACAAGAGGGGGGAGAGGCCACGGCTGAGAGGACACTCCCCACTGACACCCAGCTGCCCCCCTTGCTGCTGCCACCTCCAGCAGCCCTGGGGCAGCAAAGGAGGGGAAGGGGAGAGGGCGATGAAAGAGGGCTTTGTGTCTCTTGCTGGAAATCTCACACCCAGAAAGAGAGGTGGGCAGGGATGGTGGGAAGCCTGGCTAACATGAGTTTGGGGCATTGTGATACAGAGGGAGCTTCTCTCTAGGCTTGGCCCACCTGCCAAGCACAGGGAGAGCTTTCTTTATCACTCTGCTCTTTCATGTCATGGTGTGGGCTGCAGGAGGGGCCTGGGTGGGGCTTGGGCCCTGAGGTCACAGAGCAGATGGTCCCAAATGGAGCACAGGATGTGTGCTGTGTGCTGGCATAGGCTCAGGGCCCAGGTGGTGTTGTAGGGGGAAACAGTACACTGTAGGGACTCAGAGCCCTCAATTTCCTTGTTTGGCATGAAGCCTGACTCCTGGCCTGGAATGCCTGAGGAGGGGAATGGGAGAAGCCCAGCATGGATGTGAAGAAGCATGAGCCCCCTTCCCTCCTCCTCTTCCCTTGCAGGAGTAGCCTCTGTCAGCCTCCAACTCAGGACCCAGCCCCCCTGAGTTCTGATTCCACTGTGATCTGAATCAGGCCTCTTCACCTCTCCAAGCCTCAGCTTCCACATCTATAAAATGGCTATGAGTAGGCTCAGTATGTGCCATCCTCCCAGGTTTGTGGGGACCAAAAGGGGTTAAAACACATGAGTGTTTTGTAGGGCATAACTTATGGTCGGTTTACTGGGATTATTTCTTCTGGAGCTGCAGAAGGTGGTGGGGTCTTGAGACCTGGCCTCTATTTGGAAAGGTCCACTTCCTCTGTTCCCAACCTGGGAAACTATTACCTCAATGAGGGTGGGGATTGCCCTAAGACCTTCTTCCACCCGGGCGCCTTGCCCTGAGAGGAAAGGGTAGGGGCCTCAGGAATGTGATAGGCTGCCAAGAGACACAAACCGGATTTATACCCTCTGCCTCCTGCATGCTTCACTCTCCCCAGATCCCCTTCCCCTCAGCTCTAGGGTGATGCCCTTGGGTGGGCAGGGTCTACCCCTTTGGAAATTTGGGTAGCAGAAGAGGCAGCTGCTACTCCCACAACTCTTAGCTCTTCTTCCTCAGTTCTCTGCTAAGTCTGTGGGGTGCGGAGGGAGTTCCAGGCTCTTTTCTTGGCCATGCTGGGCACCCTGAGGGCACCTGGCCCCGAGACTGCCCCCAGGGGTGGCCCTAGCCCTGGTGGCAGGCAGGCAAGGGTTAAAAGGTGTGAGCCTCCCAGTTCCTGGCCAGGTAGGTTGGGCCATTACCTAGTGGGATGTGGCCAAGGCATCTGCCACTGCAGCTCACTGCCACTACCAGCTGAGCCAGGGCCTGGTCGAGACAACTATTTTTCTGAGGTACCTGAGGCTGCCCCCAGCACTGCCTGGTATTGGTGAGCAGCTGGGAGCAGTGGGCCCAGGGGCATGGGGGAGGAGGGCCCTGGGAGGCTGGGGTGGAGTGTACTGAAGTTCCCTTTGGGAGAGAGCCAGGTCTGTGGTAGAGGTACATCAGCAATGTAGGGCAGGGCAGGGAGGGTACAGCAAGGAAGGAGGGCCTGAGTAGAGGGGCGAAGCCCAAAATGTCCAATTTCCTTTGCTGGCACAAAGCTGATTCCTAGCTGGAAATGGACAAGGAGGGATGGGGGAAAGAGAAGCACAAGTTCCCCCTTCCCTACTCCACCCTCCAACCTCCTCTCCTCCGGTTCCCTCCTTTAGGAGTAGTCTCTGCCCTCCCACAGCCCAGGGCCCAGACCCCCAGGGAAGGCCAGACTGGACTACTGAGAAATCATTGCCCAGGTACCTGCCTGCCTACCCCCTATTTGTTCACTAGAGTGGAACAAGTGGGACAGGGGGGTTCCAGGGGAGGAGGGAATAGTCCAGACATTGAGAGTTTGTATTTGTTCCAGTAATGGCGGGATGTGGAAATGGGCCCCCCCCCAACAGTGTTGGGGTGCCACCCAGGTGAGGTATCTTGGTTGTAAACAGTCATTACAGCCAGGAATTTCTTTCTCAGCTGTGGTGTCAGAAGGGCAGACCTGAAAAACCTGCTGGGCTTGCCTCTGGTTATGGGGGGTGCCTTCTGCAGCTCTCCTGCCACAGCCCATCCTGGGGACTGGACAGGGCCATGGGGTCACTGTGGGGAGACCCGGGGCAGGGTGGGGGTGTATTGAGGAGGGAGTTGCTGGGATCCCCTTCTCACCACCTCCAGGGTAGGGACAGGGCAGCCCCGGGTCCCAAGGCAAATGTGTAGAGGGCAGGTGAGCAGAGGCAGAGGTTTGGGAACTGGGTGTGGGGGTGTGGGGCGTTGACCCTGTGTCTAGCCTGCCCAGTAACCCCATGACTCATGCCCTAGCTATTTTCCAGAGGTCAAGCTGACAGGAAGGAGTCGGGGTTCCTGTCTGGACCCTGTGTTGACTTCTGTGATGCCCTGAGCTCCCACAGAAGGAAGGATTGAGGTAGCCCAGTGTGGGATGTGGGACCAATCCTGGCAAATGGGCCCATCAAGGAGGATTTGGGTTCCTACTGGTGTGGAGGAAGTTTCCGGGGAGCCCTGCAGGAGTTCCCCAAACCCAAATGGGGGCTGGGCAAGTAAGAGCCCCAGGAGCCAAGGGGCAGAGGAAGTTGCACTGGGATGCTGAGGAAACTCTGCCGTGCTGGGAAACATCGGCCCTTAGACGGGTGGGCTTGTGAGTGCCTCTGCAAAGTACACACTGGGGCCTGGATTTGTCAAAGGCTTTAGGGACTGACTCCTACCCTTTATGGTGAAGACAGGGCACCATTGCTTCAAGGGAGGGGTACAGTCCTTGTAAGGCAGGTAGAAGGAATGCAGAGAAACTGGTGGCACCTTATAGGCAGCTCAGCCACACCCCACAGTATGTAGGTGGGGAAGGGGCTTGATTCCATGCGTCCTTGGTTGTCTGGATCTTCCTGACGCCAGGCTACCACGTCATGACAAACTGTGGATTTCAGGGATGGGAACATTGTGGCCCCATGAGGCCTTTCCAGTCACCCGCCACTGAGGTTAGGCCAGGTGGTGGGAGGTGATGTCACCAGGCTTCCCAGCTGGGGACCGAGCAGGATGTGGGAGGGAGGGAGCAAACTCCAGAGGAGGAGACGAGGGCAGAGCTGGAGGCCAGCCAAGGCATGCTCCATGGGCAGCCAGGCCGTGTGGGGGCAGAGAAGGAGGAAGGAGGCAGGTGGTTTGTTATCTGCAGTTATGGACTTTGCTTCTCACAAATCCTGGCAGAGTGACTTCTCTATTTTAGTCTCCAGACAGGCTGGAGTGGGGAGAGGGGTATGGAGGGACCCTGGGGTCAAGCAAACACTCTCCTTGTTGCACCAGGGCCGCAGGATGGAGTTGGGACAATCTGGGCTTGAATGCTGGCTCTGCCACCTTGTCATTCGTTTACTCAGTCATTTATTCATTCAGCCATCTGACATTCATTGAGCACTTGTGTGTGCAGCAGTGTTCAAGGTGCTGGTGATACTGATGAAAATGGGACAGATAACGTTTCCTGTCCTCATGGATATATGGGGGAGGCACAATCTCTTGTTGGATGGCAATTGTGAGAGGACAGGAGCTCACCTCTGGAAGTGACATTTGACCCACAGGATGATAAGTGAGAAGCATGGGCTGGGGTGGTGAGAGGTTGAAGAAAGCACTTCAAAAAGCAGCCCCAGCCTGGGCAAGGGCCCTGAGGCCTGAAGGACTGGGGAGCTTAGGAGGAAGTTGGTGGAGTTGGGGCAGCTCTACCCAGAGAATGTAGGACCAGAGGGGTGGGCCTGGGCAGTGTCCTTGGCTGTGGGCAAGTTACTCTGTGCTTTCCTCTCCTCATCTCTAAAATGGGAGTAACAGTACTCCTGTGTGGTTGTGAAGATTAAATGTGGCATAGTACTTAACTGTTCTGGGCACCCAAGTGCTTAATAAGTTCCCACTGTTATTACAGTTAGTTGAATCTGTTACCATTAATTCTTTCTCCCCAGGCAAGACTCCTGGCTGTGGCCCATGGGCCTCTGAGGAGGCGTTGTAAGTCTGCCCAGCTCCCCACTTGCTGTGCTCCCACTCAATGGGAAGGGAACCAAGGTACCAGGGCCAAGGGGGTCCAGACTTCCACACACATTCTGAGAGGGCAGATCCAGTAGGTGGGTGGGGCCCAGGGTACCCTTTATTCCCAGCCGGGGCATGGGAAGCTGGGAAGGGCTGGGGATTGGGGTGTCATGGGATGTGCTTCCTTAATGGCTTCTGTGTGTCACTGCCAGACCTTCTCCAGCCACCAGCCACAGCCTCTCGACAGCACCAGGATGGAAGTCAAAGGTCAGCTGATCAGCTCTCCTACCTTCAGTGCCCCAGGTCGGTGACTGGTCCCCCTCCTGCTGCCTCCTCCTCTGCTCTGAGTCACTAGCTGCCCACTTAGGAAGGGTTGGTGCTGGCCCTGTGGCTGCTCCAGGGTGGCCCGGCTGTCTCACTGATCTTTGCTCCCTCTGTGTCCAGCTGCCCCCCAGGTTAAGTCAGAGCGTCTGCGGGGACTGCTTGACCGGCAGCGAGCCCTGCAGGAGGCCCTGAGCCTGAAACTTCAGGAGCTTCGCAAAGTGTGTCTCCAGGAGGCGGTGAGGGCCTGGTCCTAGGGGTGTCAGGTGGCGGGTGAGGAGCTGGGGCCCCCAGATAGGCAGACTTTGGTAGCAATTGCTGAACCATTTGTCTGGCTGTAGATTCCCTGTCACCCTCTGTGTCCTCAAACCTCAGTTTAGAGATCTTAGAATCAATGAAATATGGTAATGCAGGCTCATAATCCCCTATCAATAATTAGAAATCCAAAAATCTCAAAAAACAAAAGATATCTCCAAAATTCGGCAGCAAAACCTGCCCTGAGCTGACATGGGATGATTTATAGGTTTGATTTACTCCTCTTAGTGTGACTGTCCACACAGTTTGCCAGAAATAATAATGTGGCTCAGACCATATGGCCCCAGACCCTGAAGGGAGTTTTATGTAATGTGCAGTATGTAGACTGTATGGCCTTTATAAAAGCTACAATATTCTGGATTCCAAAGCAGGTCTCCCTGCCTCCCACGGCAACTGCCCCATGGGTTCGGGCCACTGAGGGACTGAGAGTCTACACTGCACACCTGCCTGGTGAAGATATTGGGAGGAGGAAGAGAATAATGTGCATGGGATGCTGAGCAGGGCCAGGCCCCTAGTAGGACTTCTGTAGCTTCTGGGATCATCACTGCTTTACCCTATCCCCCAACTAACCCTTGGTAGTCTCTGACCTCTGCCCCCTATAGGAGCTAACTGGCCAACTGCCCCCCGAGTGCCCGCTAGAGCCTGGCGAACGGCCCCAGTTGGTCCGCCGACGGCCTCCTGCAGCCCGTGCCTACCCTCCGCCACATCCCAACCCAGCACACCACTCCTTGTGCCCTGCTGAGGTGAGCAGATGGGTGTGGGGAGCAAGATGGTGGGAGAGGGGACAGGTACAGGGGATGAGCCTGGAGGGAAACATGGGAGAGGGAAGGTTGCGGCCAGGGGAGGGAGAGGCTAAGATGAGAAGGGAAGGCTTTGAGGGGGTGGGTTCCTGCTCTGAGGGAGGATGCTGTTCCCTCACTCTGTCAGGACAGGCTTCAGCCCTCAAGAAGATGAACAGGCCCAGCCCCTAACCCAGATGGGCCCTGGCCCCAGAGGATGAATAAGCTCCACCCCTAGGTGGTTAGGCCTGCCCTCAGGAAGAGCAGGCCTACCTCCAGGCCACTGCCTGGTCCCTGTGCTTGGCCATTTCCAACATTTGGTCCTGTCCGACACCTCTTGGGTGAACCCCACAGGAGCTGGCTCTTGATGCCCTAGAGCGCGAGGTGTCCGTGCAGCAGCAGATCACAGCAGCTGCCCGCCGCCTGGCCCTGGCCCCCGAGCTGAGCGCTGAGCAGCGCTGGCGCCGGCGCCAGGTCCAGGCAGATGCACTGCGGAGGCTGCATGAACTGGAGGAGCAGCTCAGGGACGTCCGGGCCCGCCTTGGCCTCCCAGTGCTTCCGCCGCCCCAGCCACTGCCACTGTCCACGGGGGCAGTGATCACCACGCAGGGAGTCTGCCTTGGCATGCGCCTCACTCAGCTTAGCCAAGGTGAGCATCCCCCAGTGAGAGTGGGAGAGTGCGCGCTGGCTAGTGGATGTGGTATGGGTGGGATGGGTGAACAGCCAATGAAGACTAGGAGATCCGCAGAGGTTAAGGGACCCAGCCAGTAAGGAGAGTTGTGATGACCTGGCTGGGGGAACTAGTGGGCGTGAGGCACTGACAAATAGGCACCAGGAAAGCCAGGAACCAAGCCGTGATGGTCTTGGACTCAGGTAAAGGCAGATTCTTGGGAAGGGAGCAGGGAGAGTAGGAGACCGCCCAGAAGACAGGCCAAGTGGAAGCAGCCATCCAGTGGTGCAAGGAGGTGGCACCCAGGCCTGGGAGTGAGAGGCCCGGTCTCCCCTTCTCCCCTGCAGAGGATGTAGTTCTGCACTCGGAGAGCAGTTCCCTCTCAGAGTCTGGGGCCAGCCATGACAATGGTGAGGACTCCTATCTCCACCCCTGCCCCTACCCTCTCCTGTGTCTCCTCAGCCTGTCCTTTGATGCTCAGCACCTCCCCTACTTCTTCAGCTCTACCTTAGTCTTGCCCTATTTTCTGTGGGCCTCATCTTCTCAGCCTCATCCCAGCCCTGCCTCTTCAGCCCCTTCCCTACCCTTTTTGCCTTGGTCCTTCTCAGCCTGTGTCCTGGCCCTGTGCCCTCCCTGCTCCTCAGCCCCTACCTTTTGCTTTGCCCCCATCCTGTCCTACCTGCACTGGGCCCACTCTCACTGAATTCTGCCCCACTTTCTCTCTTCCACCCAGAGGAACCCCGTGGCTGCTTCTCTCTGGCCGAGCGCCCCTCACCACCCAAGGCCTGGGACCAGCTTTGGGCAGTATCTGGGGGGAGCCCTGAGCGGCGAACCCCATGGAAACCACCCCCCTTAGATCTTTATGGTGATCTGAAGAGCCGGCGGAACTCTGTGGCCAGCCCCAACAGGTGAGGATGAGCCCCTGCCCTCCCTTCCCCAGGAGCCGGGAAGGGGATCCTGAGCCTGGGTTGGCAGGAGGGCTTACTGGTGGGTACAGTCTCTAACCCAGACTGGGCCTGCCCGTCTCTCTCCAGCCCCACACGCTCGCTGCCCAGGAGTGCCTCCAGTTTTGAGGGGCGAAGTGTGCCTGCCACCCCTGTCCTCACTCGGGGCGCTGGCCCCCAGCTCTGCAAGTAAGGAGGATCTGAGGGTGGGTTTGAGAATCGGAGGAGGGAACCGGTAGTTCTCACTAGAGGGCTGAGGAAGACATTATCAAAAGATGTGGGACATGGGAGGCTGGGCTTTGAAAGGTGAATAGAAGTTGTCTTGGTGGAGAAGAGTGGGGTGGGGATTTGGGGCAGAAGCACCACAGTTTGAGTATGGGCGTTTCTGTGCATTTTGGACAAGTCATTCCCCTTCTCTGAATCTTTGTCTCCTCATTTGTGAAATGGGCATAATAATATCTCACTTTGAAAGACGGAGGCATAATAAGTTCTGGTTAACATGTACTGAGTGCCTACCACCTGCTAGGAATCAGTGCTTTACATGGCATCCACTCATTTAATCATCATAAGATCCCTATGAGTTGGGTGCTGTTGTTCCCATTTTATAGATGAGGAAACTGAGGCACAGAAAGGTTAAGTAACTTGTTAGTGAACTGAAGTCCTGGAGTTTGAACCAGGCAAGTTTGACTCTAGACTTCATGCTTTTAACCACTATACTGTCCTGCTTCTTAAACAAATACTAAGTGCCTGCTTTTCCCAGGCTGTTAAGAAAACAAAGTTACTGTCCTCGTGTGACTTGCATTCTGTAAATGGTGGCTGTGGAGATGATAGTTTGGGTGGTTCATACACATGGTAGGGTGACAACCAGGACGTCATCCTGGAGGCAGTTGGAGCCATGAGAAGGGCCTTAGCAGGGGAATACGGGTCAGGTGTCAGACCCTCCTCTGCTTGAGGTTCCTCTCCAGCCTTACACAAATTTATGTCTCCCTTGGCACCAACAGCCCCAGTCTCCCCATACATTTCCAACCCCTGTGCCCCCAGTCTTCAGCTAGAGAACCTCAGCTGCCCTTTACATGCCACTACTTAACACCTTTATACACACAACTTCTAATCCTGGGCCTGTTTTGGAGATGTGAAAGTGAAGGCTCAGAAAGAGATGGGGTAGGGAGGGGACCCAGGCCATTTGCCTAATTTTTTTGACCCTCTTCCCATTATGTCATCTCTGTGCCCCAGACCCGAAGGCCTCCATTCTCGCCAGTGGTCTGGCAGCCAGGATTCCCAGATGGGCTTCCCCCGTGTGGACCCTGCCTCCGATCGGGCCTCCCTCTTCGCAGCTCGCACTCGACGCAGCAACAGCTCCGAGGCCCTGCTAGTGGACCGGGCAGGTGGTGGGGGAGCTGGCTCCCCGCCTGCCCCTCTGGCTCCCCCTGCTGCTGGCCCCCCAGTCTGCAAGAGCAGCGAGGTGCTGTATGAGCGCCCCCAGCCAACCCTTGCCTTCTCTTCCCGCACAGCTGGCCCCCCAGACCCTCCCCGGGCCGCCCGGCCTAGCTCAGCTGCCCCTGCCTCCCGAGGGGCCCCACGGCTCCCACCTGTGTGTGGGGACTTCCTCTTGGACTATTCCCTGGACCGAGGCCTGCCCCGCGGTGGTGGTGGGGCAGGCTGGGGGGAGCTGCTGCCTGCAGCTGAGGTCCCAGGATCCCTTTCTCGCCGGGATGGGCTCCTTGCCATGCTCCCCTGCCCACCACCTGTGTATGCAGCTGACTGCAGCAGCCCCCTCCTTCACAGCAAGGACCCCCACACCCGTGCTACCCGCACCAAGCCCTGTAGCCTGACCCCAGAGACTGCCGAGGGTCCAGAGGTGCATCCAAACCCTCTGCTGTGGATGCCCCCACCCACCCGTATCCCCCTGGCTGGCGAACGCAGTGGCCACAAGAACCTTGCCCTGGAGGGGCTGCGGGACTGGTACATCCGGAACTCCGGACTGGCCGCGGGGCCCCAGCGCCGGCCTGTGCCCCCCCACATGGGCCCACCACAGCCACCCTTCCTCCATACCCGCTGCTATGAGGTGGGCCAGGCGCTCTACGGGGCCCCCAGCCAGGTGCCGCTCCCACACTCGAGGAGTTTCACGGCGCCCCCTGTCTCCGGCAGGTACGGGGGTGCTTTTACTGATGGGTAGAGGTCTCTTGAGACAGATGGCAAAGATACCTAGGCCAGGGAGCAGCTAGTCAAGAGAGCTAATGAATTGGACCACAAGGAAACTAGCTGCAGCACTGGCACAGGGTCACTGTACTGTGCATGACCTGTGTTAGTCCAGGGGTCCCTGGTGAAGGGGGCTCTTGGGCACTGGTAGCAGTAGTTCTTTACCAAGCACTACAAGAATTTTAATAATTTAGCAACCAATGCATGTCAGCTGAGAATGAGCCTTGAAGGCAGGGTGCCAGGAGGAAGGGACATCTTGTGCCCCTTGCCTTTCTCTTCCTCTTTTCTCCATGCCCCATGCTTGGGAGCCTGAGGGTGCTGTCCTGTGCCTGCCTCCACTTCTTTAACGAGCCTCTTTTCCTTTCTCTTTCTGTGTCTTGTCTGTCTTTTCCTCTGTTCTCCGTCTTCCCTGCTCTGTCCTCTGGATTCCTGCTACCCCTTCTAAAGATACTACGCGGACTTCCTGTACCCCCAGGAACTGAGTGCTCGTTTAAGTGACCTGACGCTCGAGGGGGAGCAGTCCTCCAGTTCTGACCCCCAGACCCCGGGGACACTGGTCTGACCCCTCTGATTTGCCCCTTGTTGGCCTGGGCATGACTCCAGTCTGGGGAGCACACAGCTGACCTCGATGAGCCCTGGGGTGTGGTTGCTCTCAGTCCTGGGTGGGCGACAACCTAATCTTTCAAGGCCCCTGGCTCCCTGTGGGCCCAAGAAGGTGTCTGACACCCTGCTTCTCCTCTTACACTGTGCTGGGGACTGGGGGGGCCTCAGCCAGCTTAAAAGAGGGGGATGATCTCATGGGGACTCCAAGCCCCTTCCTCCATTTCTGTTTACAGTTGTGATTTAGGTATTTGCTCTCTTCCCCCAACACTAGGCATTTTATAAAAGGGAAACTGTGACCTTGTCCTGGTTGGGTTCATTCCTGTTCCCATGCCCAGCCTGTTCCATTCAGAACCACCCCCTGCCAAATAGACCATGTAGGGTCTCAGGGCCCTATTTGGGGCAGCCAGGAGACTCCAGTGTGAACAGAACTCCCTGCCACCCATACCAGTGAAGTTCTGGGGAAGGAGGGCTCTCTGCCCACATTTGGAAGGATTGCAGTCTGCATGGGATGCCTGAAGGAGCCCATCCCCATCTGTGCCCATGGCCTCTGCCCTGACCATTCCCAATCAGGAGGTCCCACAGTAGGGGCAAAGCGCAGAGCCATTGCGTGTGTTGTGTCCTGAGATGCTGCGGAGGTTGAACCCGGCATCTGGTAGATGCCAGTAAAATCCTCAGGTGACGTCTGGCCACGGGCCACAGGCCACGTCACATCTTCCTTGGCTTTCCTTCTATTTACCACTTTTTAAACCAATCCACACAAGCTGTGTTTTCTATGATACTTATCTGTGACTTTCTGGAGCTGGGGGTTCCCCTTCCCCCCTTACCTGGTGTTAAACTTTTCTTTTTGTACCAGTGGATCTGGGCCCAAGACACTACCCACAGTGGAAGGGGATTTCTATAATAAATATGTAAACTGAACCCATGCATTGCTCCTCTGTTGGCCTTGCCTTGAGGGCCTACACATTTAGTTAGGAGCAGATAACATATTTTTACAGGAAAAAAAAAAAAAAACACAACACCATCAACACCATGGCTGAGTACAGTGGCTCATGCCTATAATCCCAGCACTTTGGGAAGCTAAGGTGGGAGGATCGCTTGAGGCCAAGAGTTTGAGACCAGCCTGGACAACATAATAAGACCTTGACTCTACAGAAAACTAAAAAAAAGAAAAGAAATATATACACACATACACCATGGAAACAGCCCATTATAGTGTCATCTGTTTCGACTTTACTTGCTTTGTGATGTGGGACAACTTATTTGCCTGTCTGCACTCAGATTCCTAGCTAACCTCAAACAAGAACCCTTAGTAATACAAATGGTAATAGTAAACACTCTCTATACCCTTAACTTCCCTGTGCTTTAATGCTAATCCAGAGGTAACAGGTTTGAGGAAGGGCCTGAGAGATCACCCCTGTAGCCCACATATTTGACAGAGAGGCTAAGTCTCTAGCAGAATCAAAAAGTAGAAGGCCACTCTGTCCACTGAAATGTGCAAGAACTTTACCCAGGAGGCCCAGGTTGGCTTGAGATGCAGCAGCATTTATTGTTGCAGCAACACTAATATATATATATATATATATATATATATATATATATATATGCCCCATTCCCAGTCGGGGGCCTACCCCCACCCCACCCCACCCCACCCTACCCCACCCCTTGGTCCTTGACACTGTGGAACATCAGGATGAGGAGCAAAATCCCAAGTAGAGCTGGAGGGAGGCAAGTGAGACTGGTGGGGGTTGGGGTCAACTGGGACCAAGGGTTCAACAGTCAGAATAACCAACTCCACCCAGATGGGGGCTGGGAATACTTGGGTTTGGGGTTCAAGATTGGCAATACCTTGACCTGGGTTCCAAGTTGGGGTAGGGGTCTGGAAGAGCTTTGGTCCAGGGTTCAATATTTGAGAATGCCTTGCCCCAGGCTCTGGCTTTGGGGCTGTGCATAGGAGACCAGTGGGTCCCAGATCTGAGTTGAGGGAGTGTCTTTGGGTCCACAGTCTGAGATTGGCCATGGATGCTCTGGTCTCAAGCCCCAGTTTTGGGGCTAGATGTAGGTGACTCTGAGTCCCAGGTGCAGGACTGGGGAAGTCTGGTCTTTAGGCAATGGGGGCTAGGTGTGAGGGATATCCTAGTTTGGGACCAGGATGGGGGTTGAGTGGCCACAGATTTCCTTGGTTTTTGACTGGGCAGGGGTCTGTCTTTAGGTTTCTATTATAAGGGCTGGGAAAGGGCTCTGGGTATGGGCTGGGGGGTGGTATTCTCCAGGTCCTGGGTACAGTTCCCAGGCCCCTAGGATCCAGCCTCCTGCTCTTGTCCCAGCGCCTCTAGTAGCAGGCCCATTGGTGTCCGCTTGAGACCAATGCTCTCGATCTTGTTCTCAATCTTGTTCTTAAGGTTGCGCAGGCGCAGCGAGGCGTGCACCAGGATCACTGTGGGTGGTACCGAGAGGAGGGGTCAGATTGGCCTGCAGCCAACAGGGTCCCACTGAAGGGAACTGCGCAGGCAGGCCAGTGGAGTGGTGAGGGGCCAAGACGCCTGTGATCCTGAAAGCGTGGCCGAGTAATTCGTTTTGCAACGTGGCATGGCCAGGGACGGCGCCCAGTAACGGGGACGTGGCCAGCGAAAGGCGCTT
The DNA here is from genome assembly GCA_963574435.1 of Cheirogaleus major. Classification (NCBI taxonomy): domain Eukaryota; kingdom Metazoa; phylum Chordata; class Mammalia; order Primates; family Cheirogaleidae; genus Cheirogaleus; species Cheirogaleus major. The sequence continues at coordinate 9,809 of CAUYPO010138232.1, read as the reverse complement.
AACACCAGGAATGAGACTTTGAAAGGCAGTAGTAAGAGGGGCGTTCCCAGAAAGGGGGAGCGAAGCCAGGACAGGCACTTTTAATGGGGGCGTGGCCATGTCTCCTGGGCTTCTCAGCCTGGGAACCAGGGCAGGGCGGCCGGCGCCTTAGGAACGCAATGGCTATTTTCCCGGCTATCTTGGGGTAATGGAGACTCACGAAGCACCGGCCCGGCGATGCTGAGCAGGAAAGTGCCAGCGCCGCCCACGGCCCAGAGAATGAGAAGGCTGACAGCAAGCACTGTGACCAGGCAGGCGGCGGGGTGGCTGCGGCGGCAGCGGCGCACGGCTGCGCGGGTCTCAGCTGCCCACACCAGCACGCCGAGGGCCACCACCACTGTCAGTGCGCTTAGGAGTGTGTGCAGCGGGCGCACGTACCTGCGGGGACAAAGGAGCTAAGCTAGCCGGGCAGGCGGGGGAAGGGCCACCCGGCTTCCAGGACCACCATCTACCCGACCCTGGGCCCCAGGAGCCATGGTCCCCGGCCGCCGGACACTCCAACCTGGCAAATACTCCCACCAGCCTGTCTCTAACAGATCCATCCTGCTGCAGGGCTTCCAACTCCTAAAACCCGTGTGGACCCTCATTTCCTGCCTGTCAATTCTACAGTCCCATCTTCCTGAGGTCCCCCCGCATCAGGCCCTCCCATCCCGCTAGACTCCCGGGGCTCCCAGGCCATCCCTGGTCTTTCCTTCTACCCACGCAGGGCCCCTCTCCAGCGCCCCCGCTCCCAAACTTCCCCTGCTGATCGCTCTTCCAGGCCTTCTGTCTCCACACATTTCCTTCTCCCCAGGTCCTGGGTCTTTACAGGACCCCCTTCCAGGCTTCCTCCACTTCAAACGACCCCTCTAGATTCCTACCCCCGTCGTTGCTAGAATCCCTTCCAGGCCTTCAGTCCCACTTTCAACATCCAGCCCCACCCAAGTCCCTCCTCCAGATTCTCCATCCTTTTCTGGTCTCAGGCTTCCCACCCCTGGGTCCTCCCTCTGGGCCCAAGTTTCCCAACAAGCACCCGCTCCTGGAGTGTTCCAGTCACAGCCAGGCTCTCCTCCAAGACCATATCATTGACAAGTCCACCTTCCAAACCCTTCAACCTTACCATGTCCCTGTCCCTGTCTGCCTTAAGTCCTCCAGGTCCGTCTTAATCTGGCCCCATCACTCGCATCACCCTCCCCAGCCCCTAAGTACTCTCATGTCCCTCTTTCAGTCCCTCCTTATTTTCAGGTCCACCTCCCAGACAACTTTCCCCTTCAGTTCCACACTTTTCTCCATCGTCCCCAGGTCTTCCCTCCAGATCCGCAGTCCCCCTGCAGGCCCTCCTTGTAACCAGATTCCTCCTCTTTCAAGTGCCCCCTTCAAAGCTCCTCAGGCCTAACATCTCTACTGAATTCGTCCTTCTCGGCCTTGCATTCCCCCTCCCGGTCCTTAAAGACCCGCGGGTCCGCCCTGCAGATGTCCCGGCCAACCGGTGCCTCCCATCCCTCACCCGGCCAGAGCGAGACTGATGCCAAAGCAGAGAAGGTAGTTGGTTTGGTAGTAGAGGAGGTTGTTGATAACGCGGTGGCACCATCGCTGTGGGTCGTATGGATCCGGAGCCGCCAGACGCGCCGACCCCAAAACAAAGTCGTCCAGGGAGCGTAGCGGTGGCAGCCGAACCTCCGACATCCTGCCGGTCTATGTTGCTGGACCAGCCAGAAGGGCGACTGGACTACAACGCCCGTTATGCCCCGCGCCGCCGCGGGGCTCACCGGGAGATGGAGTCTGGACCCGGCGGCTACTCTCCTAGCCGCCTAGGTGAACTGCGCAGGGACGGTGGCACACGTGACCGGAAAAGCATATAACAGTCGTAAAGCAGCAAGGGCTGCTGGGAAATCAAACCTCCGCCACGGGGTGAGCCACTCCCAACCCTTTGGACTGGTTGGCGGCCCTGGGCGGGGCACCACCGGGGACTGTTCTGGGTGGTGCCGGCGGCTCCAGCACACAGTAGCCAGAGATAAGAGAGGATGCAGTCTGAAGGACCCGAGCTGGATTCCACGTCCTTCCGTCAGGGTCCAGGAGGGTCACACCTCTCCTGGAAGCTCCATGCCCCGCCCCTGAGGTAAAGCCATAAATGCCATTCAGGGCCTTTTATTCACATTTCATCACATCAGAGATCATCTCTTCCTGGGAAGCTTTTAAAAATCCCCAGGTTGGACTAGGACTTTCCCTTGGGGTTCCTGGCCTGGCCCTTCGGGCACACAGTCATTAAGAAGTGCTTGGGGGAAGTGAGCTGTTTAGTTAGACTTAGCTCTGCTGAGTGAAAAGTGGGCACTGGCCCCATTAATGCTTGTTGGCTGGTGGCTTCCACAGCACTCTACCCCCAAGGCTCAGCTCTGTAATCTGCCACTGCAGGTCCCTAGCACAGCTTCCAGGGTCCTTAAAAGTCATCATCATCACAGATGTCAAGGTATACGTCGAAAGCCTCTCTGTTGCAGTTTCCATCAGGAGTGAAGACATATTTGTGGAAGGTCCCATCTACACAGATGGCTAGGGGAGGAGAGAGGGGTGGTAAAAGGTTAGAGGGTGCCATGACCACACACTCCCACCCTCTCAGGTGTCCCATGGCCTAGGGTTTTCCTCCAGGCCTTTGCCCAAGTGCACTCTCCCTTATTGATGATAAAGTTGAGCCACACATTCTAGCTTCCCATGGTTCTAAAATTCTTTCAGGTCCAACCTGCAAGCCTTTGCCCATGCAGTACCCCAACCATGCGGCTATTCCCACTTACCAATGACAGAGTTGACGTTCTTGGAAGTGTTGCGACCAAAGGCGCAGATGCAGGCTGACTCAGCAGGCACAGTGAAGCTTGCCAGGCTCCACTGAGAGTCCACGTACTGCCCAATCATAGGCCCCACCTTGCCCACGCGAGCCAGCCTGCAGGCAGCACTGGCTAAGCCCAGGTGTGGTACATGGGCAGGGGGAAGGGGGCGTGGCGGGGGGGAGCAGGGGATACTCACGCGGAGCGGCGGTTGAGGCGGGTATCCTTGAGAGCAAAGATATGGACAGTGCCCTTATCACTGGAAGCACAGAGGAATGAGGAGTCGTGGCTGAAGTTAATGCTGGAAGACAGAGCAGCAGTGATGCCCACATGTCACATGGCATGGGGTCACCAGCCCACAATGCATGCCCTGTGCTCACCAGTAGAGAGTGGCAGGGTCAGTGCCTCGGCGCAGCTCCACCAGTTTCTCCTTGGATTGCGTGTCAAAGAGGCGAATGAGGGTGCCCTTCTGGGAGGCTGAGGCTACTACGGTGCCTGGCTGATTCAGGGACACGCAGGCTATGTCACTCTGATGGGCATTAATGGTGAATGGAGCAGATGAGGTGCCAGGCTTTGTGACTGCCAGGTCCTGGGGTAGGAAGGAGCAGTTCTGGTTGGGGGCTATGGAGGGGAGGGGCCAAGAGTCCACAGAGAGAGCCAGTCCACCCACCTACCCACCCCTGTCCCTTGGACAGCTCACCACAAGTTGCAGACTCCCACATTTGTGCCCTGGGAACACTAGCAATTGCTTCTCCAGGCTGGGGCAGAGGTCACAGAGCCCTAGGGTGTGAAGATGAAGGTGGAGTGGGCTGGTGAAGATGAGGCAGGGTCTCAGAATGGACAGAGCTGGCTAAGGGCCAGACTTCAAGCCCCCATGATACATGTCATTCACAGTACCCTCAGGGGGTTCAGCTCAGTTGCATGCCCCATCAGCTACCAAGGTCCCCTTTTTCCCTGTGCAGCTGTGGATTCTGGTAAGCTTCTATGACATCCCCAGGAGGCTCAGGGATCCCTGAAACACCCACCACGTCCTCACTAAGTGTTTCTTCTGCTCTGCCATTTGGGAGCACCCAGGAGTGGGGCAGGGCGCAGGGCGGGGAGAGAGAACTGGCTGAAGGATATAAAGATGGATAGACTGCAAGCGTGAGCATCGCTGCACTCTCCTTTCCTCTTTCCCAGTTCCTCTGTGCGTGTCCCTTCCTTTCTCTCCTCATCTCTGTCCCTCTGCCCATCCAGTGTCTCACGCCCTTACACCTGCATATTTGGGTCCTCTTACCCTTGGAGTTGTCCCGTGTATCAAACTCAAACAGCTTCCGCGGATTGTCAGGGAAGGAGTACACGTAGATGCGGTTCCTCAGCACAATCACGATCCTGCGCGCCTCACAGAACATAGGACGGCCATGAGGGGAAGGCAGGAAGCCCAAGTGGGACTAACCCTCTCACCTGCTAGGGGGACCTCCTACCCTCCACCCCAGTCCTCCTCAGGCTCACTTGTCATGGCGCATGCGCACAGCCAGCACTGGCTTGGTGAAGGTGAACTCCAGCACCAGCTTGTCCTTGGAATCCTTGCCCTCCCGGGCATCGTCCCAGATCAGCACTGCTGGGCAGGTGGGTGGGTTGTTGGGGCCAAGGTTTAGGGTGAGGGCCAGCCCTGGGTGACATAGGACCCACTCCTACTCCCCACGGGACCTCAACCCACTTGCTTAGCCCTTCGCTAAACACCCAATGTCAGCCTCACACAGCACGAACACTTATGGACATGATCCCTGAGAGAACCGGTTCTAGAATTCTTACATAAGATGAGGAAACTGAGGTTCGAGGGAGTTGAGTGCCTGGCCAAGGAGCTCACAGCCCATCAGCAACCAAATAGGGACTCACACTCAGGCCTGTAAGTTCCCCTCAGTAACTATTTCTGCCTCCTGGGTCCTAGTCCATACCCCCAGGAGATTTCTATGAAAACTCCTAGGGCTCCATGACTCACCTAAGGTGACTCCTGCCATGTCCCAGTGAGATCAACAAGAACAACCCTTAAACCAAGATGGCATTTGAGGCTCAAACCAAGGGGACATTGGGGAGACAGCTCCAAGATTTAAAAACCTATTGGTTGTATGACCTTGGATAAGTCACTTAACCTCACCGGGCTTCAGTTTCCTCATCGGTAAAAATGGGGATAATGATACTTCCTACCCCATAGAGTTACTGTGAGGATTAAATGAGTAATATATATTAAGTGCTTAGGACAGCACCAGGCTCACAGTAAGTGCTCCATAGGTAAGGATGTGGCATACAGGAGGCACTCAATAAGTGTTTTTAAAATGAAAACAACAACAAGCTTCTCAAGCTATAAGATCCATGACTTCCAGGAGGTAGGCCTCACTGTGACTGAGGTGCTCTGACATCTTCATCTGCCAGTGCCTCAGGGTGCCTGTGGGAGGCCAGGAATCCAGGGAATCTGGGCCAAGGGCAGGATGAGGCCACTTACCTGATATCTCTGAGAACTTGGGGCTGCTACCACCGCCCACCAGGGCCAGAAGGTTGGAGCGGTGCAGCATCTCCACCAGGCCCATGCTGCCCACCTGCTCATGGTCTGGACAGGGACCAGGGTGTCAGTGGAGGTGGGAGCCAATGCCCAGCCCAGCCCTTCTGCCCATTGCTCTCCCCCACCAACAGCTCACCCAGGTGCCCCTTCTCCATCAATGGCTCCACATTGTAGATGCGCACACCAGTCTCCATGGCGCAGCAAAAGCAGCCTGGGGGGTGGAAGGAATCCGGACTGCCTCAAAGAATGCCCAGGTGGGAAGCTGGAAGCCCATGCCCACCTCTGACCCTCCTCTCCCTCCCTCCCAGTAGAGTACAAATGCAAGCTTCTCTCACTTTGGTCTTGGTTGAAACGCAGGCTTGTCACTCCTCTAAGTGGCTGCTGAGTCATGGTCCAGGATTGCTCTCCTGGACACAAATGGGATAGAGATGGGAAGAGTCCTGGGATCTCCCCACCTCAAACTCCTATCCCCAACTGATTTCTTCTTCCTCTTCCCACTCTGCTAACTACTGACTCTGGCAGGAATCCAAAGAAGATAAAAACAGGGAGAGTCCTGGGGTCTCACCCTTGGGGTTGTCCTTTTAGCTCCCAAGACCCCAAACAGCATGGCCAGGAAACCCCCCCCCCATTTTTTCATATTTGGCCAACCCCAGCTCCAGCCCTGCAGTGACCCCACCTCCTCCTTACACACTGGCCCTCACTGACTCATCAGGAAGACTGGGGAAGGGGATGCCCCAGTGATATCTCCAACCCCAGCCAATCTCGGCTCCAATGCAGGACATGGCCTGGAACCACTCGCAACCCCCACTTCTTATCTTCACACCTGGACCTAGACCCAACTCCACCTATCAATAAATAAGGAAAAGAGCACCACTTCTTGCACCTCCATGACTTGGCCCTGAGACTGCTATGCTTGGTCCACCACTCTCAGGAACTCCCCTCCTCATGCCCTTCTAACTCTACCCCAACCTATTCAACCACCCGAGTAGTCTCACACCTTCCCCCCCTCACAGGCTTCCAAACCCCTTGGAATGACCCCTTCTCATACCTTGCTCATTCCCAACCAGGGCCAGCCTGGATGTTCCTGTAGATCTCCCTTATGCCCTCGGGCCCCTACCTAGGGATTACCCTATCAGTCTAAAGTCCCCACCCCTGAGACATCTTTATTGTGCTTTGCTGTCCTTGAGTACAACATGACCCACCCCCAGGAACACCAGCTCCCTAAGATTCCTTCTCTAAACCCCTAGCCTCTCTCCAAGACCCTCCCCAAGGGCACCCCCACCCTCTTAAAACCCTTGGCCAGAACAAATTATCCCAAACCCCTGCCTAAGAGGATCTCAACTCCCTAAGATGTGACCAGGAACCCATGCCCCAAGATTACTGCCCTAGAGCCTCCATTCTCCCTTTCAGCCCTCATCTCCCCAAGAACTCTGCCCAGGGGCACCCCATCCCCATCCTCCAAGGGCCCAAACCTCCTACCTTTCCCCCGTGTAACACCCTTCACCAGACCCCCTCACTCCCAGTATTTGGACAGCTCCACCTTAAACCTATTCTCTGGACAGCTCCACCTTCCAAGACCCCTGTTTTGAACCTCCACTGCAAATGCCCACTCCACCCAAGAACTCTGCCCAGAAAGCCTCACCTCTCTCCCAAGACTGTCCTCGTACTTATTCCAATGCCAGCACCCAGTCAACACCCCTGTCCTAGACCCCCACCTACCAAGACTCCTATTCAAAAGACCCTCCCCCTCCCCCAGACCCCAAGCAACCCTGGAACTGTGCTCCAGCTTGCTGCTGCTGTCACCGATCTGACGTCCGCGCGTTCCCGACCCCTGCCCCACCTGTCGGTGCCGCCCGCGGCACGGCTTTCTGACCTCCGGGGCCTTGGCGCCCGGCTCCGGTGTTTACATCAGGCCCCACTTCCGGGGGAGGGAGTCTGTGACGGGAAATGACTCATCCTTGCCGGAAAAATGGGGCCGCTGTCCTCCTTTCCTGGTTCTCCTGTCTTTGGAGCATCCAGCACTAGTGGGGAGGGCGCGGGGAGCGGAGCAAGGTCGGCTGGAGGATCCGGAGGCAGAGGAGGCCCCCCCCCAAGGGCAAGACTTTCTGAGGGAACCAGGGAGGGGTAGGGGGGAGAGAGAGAGAGCGCGCGAGCCTTCCCCTTGCAAAACGGCCAGCAGCTAACAACTCTGTAACCTATTGGGGAGCTAGAGGTGTTAACCCTCTGAGCTAACAAGGCTTGGACCTCCAAGGTGGGCTAGAGTAACCACCCCCGTTCGCATTACGGAGTCATCCCAGACTTCTAGAGGTGGTGGCTCCAGAGGCTCCAGGCGGGGGCGGACCTGGAGACCTTGAAAGTTGGGACTTTATCCCCTTAGCCAGGGGAAGCCAGGGATGAGGTTTTGCTTGCTTTCTCCCACCCTACCTCCAAGGTCTGTTTTATTTACAAAACAAAAAATAGGTTTTGGTATAGCTATTGTGTACCCATAATAATTAAAATTAAAAAAAGTTTAAATAGTTTTTGATGGTAAAAGATATGAATGCTTACTATGAAAAAAAAGGCCCCAAATTATGTACATACTGGAAGTATTTCAGTTAAACTTTAAATTTTGAGATAATATACCAGTAGTTTACGCAGTTGTAAGGAATAATACAGAGAAATCTTGTACTTTTATTACAATCAGGGTACTGACATTGATAAAATCCGCCCATCCTTTTTCTTAAAGTATTGTTTTGATGCTTCTATTTTTTCATATATTAATAGATAAGGACATCTGTTTAACTCATCCTTTTTAACTGGCTCATGATATCCTATGGTATAAATGTAGCATTGTTCAGCTCTTCCCCTATTGATGGCCCTCTAGGTTGTTTCAGATACTGTGTCGTTAACATCCACGGACATATTTACTTGTGAATTTTGGCCCCGTATATTCCCCTTGGTGTGACTCCATTGCTGTGTTCCTCAACAAAGCCAGTTATCTGACTTTCTTCAGTCTCTACTTTCAAACACTCCAGAGCATATTTAACTCAATTCAGTTTTGCAAGATATTGATGAATAGTAATCTTGCCAAACCAACAATCACTTCTCTGCCCTCTTTTGTGATCTCCTAGTGCAATCCACAGTTTCTTGTTCTCACTCTCCTGGTTATCTTCTCCATCTCTGGCTGCTCCTCCAATTGTATCCAATTTCCAAATATTGGAGTATCCTTGGGTATGATCCTGGCCCCCCTTAATTTTTTGCCAATATTCTCTCCCTAGGTGACTCCATCTTGTTTCATGGCTTTAATTACTGAAAATATTTGGAAGATCCTCTAATTTAGGCCTCTAGCCTAGACCTCTTTCCTGGACACCAGACTCATGTATACTGTGATGACCTGTTTGACATGTTCATGTGGATGACTCAGGCTTACCCATGCAAACATCTCTTGCATTTTACTTGCTCAAGCACCCCCTATTGTCTCCTTCATTTCAACCAATGGCACAACACTCAGTTTGTCAGTTGAGTCAAAGAGCAGATATATCATGCTAATTTGTTGTTGTATAGTGGCCTGATCATAGCTCACTGCAGCTTTGAACTCCTGGGCTCAAGTGATCCTCCTGCCTCAGCCTCCCAAGTAGCTGGGACTGCAGGGGCATGCCACCACACTCAGCTAATTATTTTTTGTAGAGACAGGATCTTGCTACGTTGCCCAGGCTGGCCTTAAAACTCCTGGCCTCAAGAGATCCTCCCACCTCGGGCCTTCCAGTGTGCTAGGATTAGAGTTGTGAGCCACCATGCCCAGCCCCAAATTGAATTTCTAAAGATGAAAAATACGGTGTGTGACATGAAAAATACACTGGATAGGATTAATGACTAGACTTTGCAGAAAAGAAAGATTAGTGACCTGAAGTCATAACAATAGAAACTAACAAAACGAAACACAGAGAATAAAAGAATACAAAAAAAAAAAAAAGCATAAATGAGCTGTGGGACAATTTCATGTGGCCTAACATACAGGTAAATTGATGCCCAAAGGAGAAGGGGGGGGGACAGAAAAAGTATGTGAAGAAATAAAGTCCTAAAACTTTCCCAAAGTAATAAAAATATAAACCCACAGATCCAAGAAGTTCAACAAACCTCAGCGCAAGAAACATGAAGGATACAACACAAAGATACATTGTAATAAAATTGCTCCAAATCAGTGATACACAGAATATCCTAAAAGCTCCCCAAGAAAAAAGACATGTTATCTACATAAGAAAGAGAAGAATGATGTCACATTTCTCATCAGAAACAATGCAAAAAACACAGTAAAGGCCGGGCCCAGTGGCTCACGCCTGTAATCCTAGCACTCTGGGAGGCCGAGGTGGGCGGATCGTTTGAGCTCAGGAGTTCGAAACCAGCCTGAGCAAGAGCGAGACCCCATCTCTACTAAAAAATAGAAAGAAATTAATTGG